>OU015497.1:72215397-72217897 GCA_907164885.2 Dolomedes plantarius
GTTTGGGAATAACTCTTAAAACACTGTATGGAGACGTCTCAAATGAACACCTAACAAAAGGACTATTATTACGTTTTCAGGGATCCTATTTTCACGGTTGGTAATCGCAACTTGCCATTCGACAGCACCCGTTTTGCATTGGCCATTCGAAGCGTTACGCATGAAATCGCTGGCCACGCATGACCGGCCTTGATTGACGTCGCAGCCGCACCGCAGCCACTCCTTTGACTCCGCCTATATCTGACACGCCCATCTGCCGCTAATATCGTCTGGTGCTGCCAGTGTTCAGGAACGAGGAGCAAGTGAAAGGTTGCTCAGTAATCCGATGCGGGAAGTTGGATTATGTTTACTCACGGCATGGTGGTAAAAGTAGAAGAGAGTCTTATCAGCTTACTGCTTTATGTATGTTCGGAGAAGGACAAATTAGAGATTTAAATTTTTCTATATACAACAGGTGGATATATCGGCATTTGTCGGAAGTAATTAAGTTTTAGAAGAAGCAAATAGAAGTAATTATCCAGAACCACGTTTTTATCATCTGCTACTTGGCATTACTTGTTTACTTGTTTTATTGAAGTTGAAGTACATTTCTGAAGTTTAAGCGCATAAATTATGGAATTCTTCGAATGAAATTAGCGAATTTCACATATGTATAAACATAAAACCTCGGTATATTGAAGTAGGGTGTTTGACAACTTCTACCACCATCAATAGAATTCTTGGTCAGAAACGGAGGATTCTAAAGAACTTGAAGTAAAACATTTGACATTATCTCTACCGAACAGAGTTTGCTGAACTTGTGGAAAAGTTCTGTGCAAGAGCAATCAAAGTTTTTCAAAAAGTGCCACAATCTGTAATAGACGATTATCGAAACTTTAAGAGAGTACTATATGGAAGTCTAAGAATATATTAATGAGCTGCATCAAAGACAGCAAACAAAAATGGTTTAAGTACTCAAATTCGATAACAACTTCCAGACCACGTGCAAGTGCTTATTAGGTTGACAACATGCTGAGATGTGAGTCGGCCTGACACTTTTCGAATTATAGTACTGCTGTTGCCATACATGCGGCGGTGTGTCTTCAAAGGCATGACAAACGCCCGCGTGCACTGAAATCGATTTAGAAATCATCGAAGGAGTTCCAGCCATGAGGATGGTGTTGTGCGCCGGCTGCGACTCACCCATCCTGGACCGATTCCTTCTGAAGGTGGAAGAGAGGGCCTGGCACGCGAAGTGCGTGAAGTGCTGGGACTGTCAAAACACTCTGGCCGAAAAGTGTTTCTCGAGGGACGGGAAACTGTTTTGCCGAACGGACTTCTTCAGGTGAGTGAGCGGCTTTTTTCCACCCTTTTTTACTGTGTGAGGCTGTGTATCTTTTCTATTCTACTGTACTGTTAATGTGAAAAAATATTTTTGGTCACAACTTAAAAATATTTAAAAAAAATAAATAAATAAGTACATTTGAATAACAGCACAGATAATAATAACAAATGTTTTTTTTTCTTATTTTCGTCCCAAAATATTGCAACTGATTGTCCCGGAGTCAGTAAATTTCACTCTAGAGGTTGTGGTATCAGATTGACATTTTAAAACTAATACTGCAGTGAATCATTTGAACCAGAAGGAATATCAGAACCAGAAGGTTTATAAATTTTAAATTGACGCTTATTTTTCTTCAAAATTCATCTTGAAGCTAGGGTTCAGAATTGTTGAAACATTAAATAATGTCGCTGAAAATTATCTAAGATGGTGTTAGATTTTTTTAAAAATTATAAATAGCACAAATAAATAAATAAATAGAAATAGAAAAATCTAGGGCTTATAAATTATTTTCCAAAACAGTTTATATGTTTTCTACGAATAATTTCAATTAGTAGAAGTCGTTAGCTTGTCATACCACGTGCTAGATCTCTTTGAATACAAGTAAACCAAATGAATGAATAGTCCGAAAAGAAAAAATGGAATTAACTCACCATTCTGGGAGTTGAGAGTAATGTTTCTTTGTTTGAGAAATTATGCTTTTATTCCTTTACACTTTTATACCCATAAAAATTCTGAAAATAACCGCAAAATGTACAAATGAATCTGTTTTATCATTTATATACATTCATCTTTGATAAAATATTTTATTATGGTTGAATATTTAGGTCTCCAAAGTTAAAACCTCCTCTTCAGCCTCCAAACCTGTACTGAATAAGAGCTAAATGTAAACTACTTGTAAATGAAAAACATATCTACTCTTCAGAAAAAAAAAATCAGCAATTATACTTTGTAAACCCAAACTGCTTAGGTTCCTTAGTTTGAAAGAATTGTAACTAAGCAAACATTTCCTTCAGCCAAGAATTTTTCTTGTCGCAGAATATACACTTACAGAGTATTTTATGTTTAAAGGTGCTTGTTAAAGTTTACATTCATTAAATAAATTGTACCTTTTTCATATATCAATAAATACTTTAGCTGTGTAAATAACTGACATTCATTCGCATGGTAATAACAGCC
>OU015497.1:72222897-72232897 GCA_907164885.2 Dolomedes plantarius
ATTCCACTCTACAGACGTGCTCTAGCTTATCAATGGTTTGCTTAATTTTTATAGAGGGAGGTATCATGGTAATTTTTATCATGGAGGATTTTCATGGAAAGTTTTTTATTTGAGTTTTGACGAGTTTAGTGTATTTGGAAAATTCTTTACAGTATGATGATGGCAAAAAAAACCCCAGAGAATGTATGTATTTGAAACAAATTTTGTCAAGCCCCCTTTTCCCGCTATTAATATGGTATAAGTCTGTATGCCCAAACACACACACACATACACACACACACACCCACACACTCAAATATTTATATATATGTATATATATATATATATATATATATATATATATATATATATATATATATATATATATATATATATATATATAGTGCATGAAACTTCTCTATGGTGGCCAGTAATGGTGTTCCGAAAAAGAGTGGCCGTTTTGAATGGTGGTCGCCTAAAAGAGGCTTCTTCCTAAACATTGGCTCTGTATGGAGTCTTGAATCGGAAATGAACAAAATATGTTCAAACAAAAACTATATATATATATATGGACGAACAAGTTATATATATAGAACAAAATATTATATATATATATATATATATATATATATATATATATATATATATATATATATAAGATAAAATAAAAATTCGATTAGAGTGAATTTTAATTTTGAAAGATTCCAAAATTTGTGAACATAAAGATTTTTTAAAAGTTACTTTTGAAGTTTGCGAAAAAGCATTCTTTGCATGGCCATCATATTAATTATATTACAGGAAATAAAGAAACAGCGGATAGAAACTTTGAAGCATTTTTAAAATTAATATTTTAATTAGCATCGAAAATTATTTAGAAGCTCATTTAAAATTACGGTCAGATACGTTCCAGTTATATTTTTAAGTTTATTTGAATCTTCAGCTGTGTAAAGAATCCTCATAACTCTCGTATCGTTACTAGCCGTTGAGTAATACTCATACTTCATTAGACTCACTTTCAAAAGTCTTCTGTTCTCTGAGCTCCAAAGGGATTTCTTCGCTTTCCGTCTCGAAAGTCGGCTCCGTTTGAAACGCCATTAATCTAAGTTAAATTTTTATTACTCTTCTTTCTAAGAAACAGAGCTTATCCGGAACTGGAGCTGCAAGTCTAAATAGCGACTGAAACACTCATTTAAAATTTTTATTTTGATAGTAAATGGTTTCATTTAGTTACCGGTGCTTTTAAAGGACACGAGATTTAAAAACGGGTTTTTTGTGCTTTATATCTTTAATTGTAACATATTTTATAGAAATAGTTTTTTTTTTGAAAAAATGGTATTTACGTTAATAAGAACAGAAATTGGAAGAATCAAATAATCAAAAATAATCCTGACTTATTTAAAAGATACTTTTTTTGTTGATGAAAATAACTATTTATGATAGATTAATTTATTTATTTATTCCCTTGTTTATCCCAGATAATTCTTCCTTATACATGCAATCAGAGGCTAAATATGCTTTAATCTTTTTGTAAAATAAAAAGAGATTGTTAAGAGCTAGCAGAAACACACGCACGCCGCACACATGCGTGCAGGCATGCAAATTGATATGTCAATATGTTTTCATCGTTTAAGTAAATGTTTTATTTGTAATACTCATTTCTAAAGATGAGCATTGAATTTTAAGTTAATTTAAATTGACATAAAGAATAATTGTGTTTTTCAAAGAAAAATTGTGTTCTCTAAAGTTTTCACTAAATTCCCCTGGCCAGAAAATAATGCACGATTCCTGATAGTATATCAAGATTTAAACAAATGATGATTCGAGATTATATAATAAGCAGTAATTACTGTTCATTAAATGCTGTATTTTATGATAAGTATTTCTGATATAATCGTGTTAACAAACATGCTCTTTTCGATAATTTCCATTCAAACACAGCATCTCTTGATTTCCTATATTATGAATCTTTTGACGTCTTACCTAAAGTCCGACAATTTAAAATGAATGTAATGTCTTATCGAGTTTATAAGCCATTAAATTACATATAGTATTCAAGGGTAGATTTGCTGTTTTATCGTGAGAAATAGATCAAGTAGAAAGTTTTTATGGACTTCGCAAAGTCCATAAATTCTAGGAGAGAATCAAAACGCAAATTTTTGTTACCTCCGTTTTAGATATTGACCGGGGTTCAATTTATACAAATTCACTTAAAAATCAGGGATCAAATTATTTAAAAAATATATCTTTCAAATTTAAAACATAATCTAAAGTGAAATTTGTCACATTCCTCTACAGCTGCAGATGGAGCGATGATGATTGCTGAAGTTTTGTTACTTCAACTTGATATGATTTGTTAAACTATGCTACAGTATGCGTATATTCTCTTGATATATTTAGCTATTTTTTCTTTAAAAAATAATTATGGTCTTTTTTAAGCGTACTACAATAACATAAGAGCAAAGTATAATTGAAATGTAATGCTTCAGATAAATTATGACAGATTGTTTCTCCTTTCCTTTTGAACTGTGTCATTTTTTTTCTAAAATTAACTTACTGGATATTGTTATAGTATATGTTTCCTAAAGTATAAGTCACTAGACCCCAAAATTGCTCGTCTCAGTAAAATAAAAGTAATTTTCTGATAACTGTTTGTCGTTGGAAATTACATCAGTTTATCACATTTGGATTAAATACATTAGAATTTGGGTATAGTGGTGAGAAAAAGTTAGAGATTTTCTAACTGATGGCGAAAGAAATGACCCATGTTTGCTTATTGTCAATGCAGACAGAAATGCAACAAGCCGGCTCAATCCTTTCTGTATTTAAATAATCGATCAGGGAGAATACAATAGAAGAAAAATATCTATGAAAAGATGTATATTTTTGAAATTTTTCTACTGAAGATCACCTATAACAGTAACATGTTATATGCATTTTTTTATATTTAACAGATGATTCTGTTTATGGAAAAAATTCGGAAAATTGTGCATTATAGCCAGTGACTGATAAATTTCGTAAGCGAGGTCAATGTTTCTTAATTAAGCTAAACATTAAATAATAACAGTAACTAAAATATTTCAAACAATGGTTATAAAAGTTCGTTTACATAGAAATTCATCATAACTGATTTTTTTGTGTGCTAGGATCTGAATATTCTAGAACACACACGGGAAAAAATGTATAATTTTTCTCTCGTCTTTATCTTCTATGAACAAATATTAATCAATAGAAGTTGCAAGTAATTCTTCGGAAAAGGAGAAACACTGTCTCAGTTATAGTATTTTTACACCAAATCATATTTATATTTGTGGCCGGAAAGATCTTCTTTAATCATTAAAATACATAACTTTAAGTATAAATATAAACCCTCGCTAAAAGTTAAAATAAACCCGATTAATTTTCAATAAATTTTATCAAAAAATATAAAAAAAGAAAAGCGCAAGACTTGTTTCTAATGTATAATCTGCAACTTTATTTTCCTAATATTTATTTATTTGTGTATCAACCAGCAGTAAAAATGTACAGTGTTTAAAACTTTTGATTTTAAAATCTACCCGAGGGAGAGTAAAGAAAATTGCGAAATGAATCCGAACTTTTGCACTTCAAATTGCATACACAAATTTTATCTGTGTTTCTTTCACGACTTGAACCTATTTCCTTCAATTTTCATCATGATTCATTCATTTGTTCAAAAATCATAACAAACACAGACACTTTTAAAGTGGTAGCAGAGTGTGCATGATTTATCGTATCGGGAAGTATACTGAGTGGGCTTTTCCTTTTCAATTTTTAGTTCTTATCTTTTTCCAGATTTAATCTTCAGTTAACACAGATAGGAAGAAATACCATTTTTTTTTTGTATTGCAGCCTGTGCTTTTTTATCAGTTAAATCACATCAGTTACCAACTTAATTAGTTTGGTTAAGTTTTTCTGGTATCCCATACGGGGCTGGATGTGCTGGCCACCGCAATTTTAATTTTCTTCTTGAAGGTGCAGCTCCCCCCTTCCCCTCATACACATCGTCCCTCTAACCGCCATAATCTTTCCATAAGTTAATTGAAGTTTCAGCTATTTGGACCACCACGTATTCTTTTTAATTTCCTAGTGCGCCTTTTAGAAGTCTAATAAATGTGGATATTTTATGTTGAGGGATAATATGGATGCTTCTTAAGGCTACTGTGTACTAATCCTATTGGATTCGCTCACCTCAGTGTTTTTCTATGGACAAAATTTGTTCAAGGATTACCGACTTAGATTGAAAGATTAAAAAAAAATGTACTCCGTAATAGAGAAAACAAAATTTACATCTTGGGGCATTTTTCGTGTTTTTTTTAAAATGGAAATAATATTTTAAAATTTAAATTATTCGGTAAAAAAATCTGGTACAGTCGAATCCCGTTATAACGAACTTCAAGGGACCAAAGGTTTTGTTCGCTTTATCTGGTGGTTCGCTATATATCCGAACCGTTAAGGAAAATGCTAGAGTTCACAAAATGTATAACTCATTATTTGCAATGTGTATTCAATAGTGATGTTTAAAAAAAATGATAAAATCTATTAAAAATGATCATTAATCAATTAAATCGACTAAAATCGATTGTGTTAAACTGACACAATACTAATTAAATTACGTACAATAGGAAAACGGCGGGACCAAAATTTTCGTTCGCTATATCTGTGAGTTCGTTATATACCGGGTTTGCTATAACGGGGTTCGGCTGTATAGTGTGTTTTAAACACTCCTAAATTCCTTTGGTGGACGACATTTATAAAATGAATCTTGTTGCAAGGTGTAGAAAATTTCAGGCTATTTGAAAATACCATTTTTATTGCTTTATCAACATTTATGTAGCTGTAAATAGTAGATGAATTTTCTCCATAGGTTAACATTGAAATAAGCGAATCTAATAGGGTTAGTACACAGAAGCCTTAAGGCTTAATTCTCCAGTTGTTATTATCAGAAGCAGATATTGTTAGGAGTCTGTTCACAATGCATGTTCTTCAGCAAGAATGAGTTCTAAATTTTATTCTGATATTCGGTTTATCCAAGCCTCCTAATCTGAAAACATGGAGAAAGTCCATTTGTCTTTGAGAGAAAATCGCTCTGATTGTTCTGCGAGACCATTCTACGATTCGAATAAAACGTTTTGAAAGATTTGAAAGAAAATTTGATATCAAGCACTAAGAAAAAATATAAGTTAATGTTCTGAATGGAGGAGAATCTTATGGAAAGTAATCGCTGTGAACTATGATATTACTCAATAATCTTACTGAGTATATCAAAATTTTAAATTTTGTAAGCGATATCTTTCGATGTTAGTTTCTTATCCCTACATAAAGGAAAGATATTTATCTAATATTAAAGCGAATAAGATTAAAGTGGAAAATAAGATAATAAAGATATTTTTATATAAATCGTGTGAAGTAGATATACTTAGACAAGTTAATTTAGCAATTTTGTTTTCAAATTTAGATATAAAAAGCTGTTTTTTTTCTATATTAGTATTCCAGAATGCGTAAGTATTGAATTTATACAGCGTAACAAACTTCGTTAATCTGACAAAATATTTTGCCGCAAGAATAAAATCTTTTATTTAAAAGCGGGAGTAAAATTTTTGATTTCGGAAATCAATAGTTTTGTTAAAACTTTATGAATGCCAACTGTTGTTTCCTTTTTATCACATAAAGTTTTTGTCCTGTTACAAATAAGAATTTTTTTTAAATAAAACTAAAGAAAGTAAAAATTGAAGATTATTTTGTTATATGTTGAGCCTTTTCAAGTTGCAAAAATGGACTATAGTCCCAGTAATTGATAGTAATACAAATATAAATTTCAATGGATTGTTATGAATTTTTTGTCAAGGAAAAAAAATCTGTTTCTATCGACATGACTGCCCTTTAAAGCTTTAATGTTTTTTAAAATTATTAATTTTTTTAGATTATTTTATGTGAGTTTTCTTACATATATCTATACCATAAGTAAGAGCATTTTTTTATGTTCCTTAGAAACAAAAATTGACTATCCGTCCTCACAAGTGAAGTAATTTTATATTATCTTGTATTAAACTTTTTTCTTAGTTCTCTAGAATAACTGAGAATAGCTGTTTCACTAAGAAATCTTATTGCATGCATTAAAACTTTGAGTTTTTATTCATATTGATGATGGATGTACTATTATTCTAAAACAATGCTGGATTGACAACATTTAACATTGTTAAGTCCAATTTTAAAGCATATTTTTCTATCGAATTTTAAAAGTCACCGTCTCCACATTTTTTTGGGATAGCTGTCAAATATTACATACCGAAAGCTCCTCTTTGTGAATAAATATAAGATACTGCAAATTGCCCAAGACAGTTACGGAATTTTTTCCCTTATGATACGGTTTTGATATACGTAGCTATTGCACATCAGTTCATTTTTTAATTTAGCAGCAATTTTGACTATCTCATCATCTACAGTAGCATATGAAACATTTAATTCGAATAATGAGCTCTACTCAAGTAAGGAACTAACCAGTGACCAAGAGGATATCACAAGTTGTAGTTGTGAAAATGATGATTTGCTGCACTTTAATTGATTTTAAATACAGAACCTCGTCCCCTAAATATCTCTCTATCTCTTCAGTATACCAGTTATACTAAATTTTCCTCGTTATTTGTAGTCGCCCTTGTAAAGCTATCTCGTCATCTTTGGATCGTTTTTTTTTCCCCTACAAATTTCCCAATTAGAATCTTTACTTGCAAGGAGCTATATGTTACCGCAATAAATATACGATAATTTATTGTTTGAGAATGAACATCTCTAGCTCATTCTTGCAATTTTTTGAAAAAAAAAAGCGTGGAAACATTTAAAACATGCTTAGTCCTGTAGCCCATCCTTGCAATTTTTGAAAGACACGAAAAAATGTTTAATACCTATTTAAACCAGAATTAGATACATAGGTAAATTATGTCATCAAAAGGATGGAATAAGAATGACGATATATCAAAATGAAACAAAGTATCAAACTTCAAGTAGGTTCAAACTTCAAGCAGTAGAAACCGCTGCTTTGAAAATAAAATAAAATTGCAGTAAATAAAAAGAAACTTTAAAAATTTCTAAGAGATAAAGCTTACGGCTTATAATTTTTACAGTTTAGTAGTTTAACTTAAATAGTTTAGTTGCAATTAAATAATTACTTAATAAGTTTTTTGGATAGTGTATAGAATTATATTTATTTAATTTTTCTTTTATTTAATCTTTATAGTTAGATTTAAAATATTATAGGAGGGAGACATATTCAATTTAAATAATATGTAAATATTAGCATTCCATTAATAGATTACATTTCATTATATTTTTTGTTTGCTCAAGATGTTCCTCTACATTTAGAAGTGATAGTATGGAAAAAATTTAAATGAAAGCAACATCAATGAAAAAAGTTAAAAATAAGTCAGTTGAATATGTCAGTTATACATATATTGAATTACGATAGCTGTCTGTTCTATTTTTTACTAATCATAAGAATATGATACTATGTAATTTCTTGCCAAAAATCTAAGAGAAATTAATTCCTAAAAGCTATACTTGTTCTTTCTCCAAATTAGAAAATTTGAAATGCTTATTGCTGTCTAAAATAAATCTTGATTCCTTTGTATGATACGGGAAGATCAAGCTGACTGATGTGAATTCTCCCTTATCTATTTTTTAATAGAGTATTACAGAAACAATTCATAATGCGTTTTATATCTACTTGTCATTTTTTTCCCTGATTTTAAAGGAGTTTTCAAACCATTTCGATATACATGAGTGGCACGCAAGAATTATTGATTTTTCTCCCCCCTTTTCCTCGTGAGTTAAACAAAAGAATGTTTAATTTCCTATTTCTCGGCCGCTTATACAATGAAAAAATAAAATGTTACTGCAGTCTTTACGTTTATTTAACTGCTGGTTGTTTCGGTCATCAAAGAAATATCCCCGGAATTCTTTCTTTGTGTGAAATGTTAAATATAATTCACTATTCGCACTATTGCAAAAGCTAATGTGTTGAAATAATTTTTTGTTTGAAATTGTAATAGTGTTGTTTTTAATAATATGCAGTGCCCTATTTTGCGAAAATTAACAGAGGAAAAAAAATTATGAATTGTAAAATAAGCTGTTAAAAATTGTTTATTTTCCTTTATTTTAGCTGATATTAAAAATATTTTATATTTTCAAGAATAATTAAAAGTGAAGCGTATGAAATTTTTTTTCTAAAAAATTAGTTTTGGATCTTTTACAAACTCACTATAAACAGAAATGTGAACAATTTTGATAATGCATTAGAAAAACCTCAGTTAAAAGTAACATTAATACCTTTATGTAAACTGATCACTACAATGAATGCTGTGCTAAAAAATAAGAATAATATGAGAATGTAAATAATCAGAGAAAATGAATGTAAATATGAATGATAAGGAATTATTCAAACAAAGTTTTGCGTGGTTTTCTGAAAATAATTAGGGATGGCGAATGATTCTCTCTTAAGATTATTACTTGTTTATTATTATTATTATCTGATTATGATCTTTATTTGTTAACATGATAACATCCAAAACAACAAAGAAATAAAAGATCTTTATAATTAAAATATTCAATTAACCCTTTTAGAATTGTTTATAGAACACACAAAAAATTCATTCATGAGCCTTACAATCCATATTTTGTGAAAGAGGATTTAAATGAAAGAAAAATAAAATGTAAGATTATAATTTTAACTTTTTTTCTTTCTATCCAAAGCTTAAAAATTAAATTATTCCCAAATTTAAAAGCATTTCAATATGAACATTTAAAAAGAGGAAAGCTGTTTTTCTTTACTCAATAATATCCCAAAATTGCACAATTAAGGAAAAATGGCCTAATCATTATTTTGTAATTTAACAAAACTTTACTAATTTAGTTTTACCTTGTAATGTTTATTCAGTATTAGGATGATAGTAGTTCCTAATATACATAACAATATAAACTCAATTAAGATACACTTGAATTATACATTATGGTTGTAACGTACGATTACGTTCCTCCATAACGGTCCTCCGAAAAGCAAAATTTCAGGTGTCCTGCGTCGAGTTAAAATTTTCACAGCGCGCCAAATGCAGTCTGTATCGCTTGGGCAAGCAGTAAATAGTTAAACAGAAACGTGCCAAAATGCGTCAAAATTTTGACGTACATACACACACACACACACATATATATATATATATATCTATACCTACATATATATAGATACATACATACAGATATACATACAAAAGAGGTAAGCAACGATAAGTAATCCTACGTTAATGACCCGCGGTAGTTTCATTAGAAGAGACTCCCTGAATTTTTTTTCTTTTATCGAAGGATATGATGAGCAGAGAATTATTTTTTAATTGCATTAGGAATTTTTTTTCTAGAAATGGCAATTTGTCTAATCCTCGTGGGACTATGATAAACTTTCTATGTATTTTGTTACTCGAGCTTTTATAAGTTTCTTGTATTTGAAGACAATATACATAAAATTTTCAGTTGGAACTTATTTTGAACAGAGAAGTAATAATGTTCGTACTAAAATCCACTAATACTTCCCGATCCAAAGTTGTTTATTCTTTAAAATGCACAAATGAATAAATGAAAATGTTGGTACGACATGAGAAAAGTACAAAATTTCTGAATGAAATAATTTATTCTGAACGAAGAGCAATATTTCTATTGTTTCTGGTTTCGGGATAAAATATAATTCTTTGAAAGTATTAATGTGGCACAAGGCACTTTGTAAAAAAGAAAAAAAAATATTGAACACATGTAATTGATTGTTTAGCAGGATAAATGTAAAGTACAAAAAAATGGCACCATAGATTCAAGTCATTAAATTTATATATTTACAATGCAAGTTATTGTGTTTTTATTTCAAAATTAGCTCTCAATTGTAAATAATGCCTTAATTTTCAAGAATCATATTTCCCCCCCTGAAATATATCGGATACTTATGAGATAATACTCAGATTTCAAATTTTTGTTC
>OU015497.1:72237897-72272897 GCA_907164885.2 Dolomedes plantarius
TTCACATTCCGGATTCTCGTTCGCTGATATTTTCTATTTACTGTAACTACTGTAAGTAATACCTTTATACCTTACAATAATACCTTACAGTAATACTGTAATTCCTTTGCAGAAAAATCTTACTGATATCTTACTTTTAGATTTTTCAAATTATTTCTAGAACAAAACAAACTATATCTGTGCTCAGATGGTAAAATATTAAAAAATTTTTTTTTGAAAAAATTAGTTTTTAACATTCCGGATTCTCGTTTGCCGATATTTTCTATTTACTGTAACTACTGTAAGTAATAACCAACTATTTTTCTGAATCATTGGTACCACGTTTGCGCATGTAAAACAAATTACTAATTTTTCCTGACATCTTGAATCTTAGAATTGCTGTCACGCAAATTTCTTATAACATTTTGCCATCTGAGCACAGATATAACGCTACCAATAAATTTCTGATGAATTTAAACAGATTTCCACTGATGTTAGATACCATATTAGTGTTAAAAACCAAACATATCCAGGAATCCTCACGAATCCTCAACACGCCTTGCAGACACCAGACCACCTAATATTCAGGAAAGTGGTTTTTTTTTATTTATGTAAAATACTAAATTATTTGTAAACTAAAATTTTTATGGGTTCTAAAATTTCATGGGTTCTGAAAGCGATCCAACGTAAGTTAATGGAGAAGTCTGTGGAAAAAGAGGAAAAATTGTAGTAAATCCTGAAAAGCTCGTAGTAATGTTGTTGTTAATCTCCTCTCTAAAATATGAATGGCATGAATGAAATAAAAAACTTTTCAGTGTCTAAAAGAATCGGAAAATGTTTGAGGAACTTTATTCAAGGGGAGTTGGAGAGCTTTTGGAATAAATGCAAGTTATTTTGTACTGAAATAATAAAAAATTATGTTTTAATTAATAATGGGATTAATTAAGTAATAATTAATTAAGTAATAATGGGATGGTGATGATTGGTAATTTCTTCGTAACATTTTTTTACAACTCTTATCAAATTTAAATTTGAAGCAGAAGTATTATGCTTCAATCTATCTTATTTTATGGTAAAAAGAACTGAAAGTGAAATAGTTGGACAAAGGCAAAGTTTGGGGGTGATTTTGAAGAGGGAGTTGTGATTAAGGCGACTTTGTACAGCATAAAGTAATGGTATTTTCTGTAACGTTGTTTAAAATTACTGTCGATAAATTTATGGTTTATAAGTATGAAGTTCGCTTAAACAATCCATATGTATCATTTTAAACTCTACGACGAGAGAAAATTGTTTCATGGAAATGTGGCACACTGAAATACATCTTTTTGATTTTGTATAGAAGAAATAAACGGTCAAAAATTGAAGATTTTTAAATAGATGCTTCACGCATAAAGAAGTACCGAATATTGCATTTTATTGAACCAGTCACGCAATTTCTATTACCGAAACGAATTTTCCCATAAACGTCCCACAAACCATTGTTCGTGCTCGCTAGATTTGAGTAAATACAATTATTATACAATATTTAATACAATTCAAAAATTATTTCTCCACTTAAAAGTAATGCTGATGTAATCTATATAAAGGGCAATGAATCGTTCTTGAACGACTAGAGAAATCTCTGTCCATATATCCTGTTATAATTTATTATTCCCTTTGTATGCCACTTTATTATGAGTCATTATTAAAATTCCCTTTGTAAGAGTTTTCATTGGAATGCATTTCTTAATATGTTGCTCCGGCTTAAAGACCAGAAAATTCGGATCCTACTGGGAGACAATACAAAAACGAAGGAGTGTACGTAAAATGATTTTTATCATTCACATATGAATCCCGAATTTTGCATTTCCACTATCAATAAACACAGAAAACTGATGATAAAAAAATCACCTAGGATAATATCCTTTTACTCAATAGTCTATTATTAAAAATTTTCCCTTTGTATTTAAAGGATGTGAGTGAAGAAAAAGGCATCATAATAACATTTATCACTCAAAAGGAAAAATATACACACTTGGATTTTATATTAGATGCGAGAAAGTGTGATGGTTGGGTTTTGCCGTTGGATATACTTTACTGATGTATCTCATTAATATGGTACAATTTTTCTATAAGATTTTATTTTGTATTAACATAATGAGACATTTTCTTAATCAAATATCTTTGAAGCACGTAAGTTATTTCATGAAACTACCGAAATTTCATTATTTTGAACTATTTCTGCAGTAGATAAACGAGAATGTTTATTTAAAAGCCAGTCTCGTTATACAAACAAATGTGTAATATTTGTTAAACCATATATATATATATATATATATATATATATATATATATACAGGAATTAACATTAGAATATGGAAGTTATTTAATTTACGCCTACAACTTCTGTTTTGGCATGCGGCAACATTAACATATGTTAGGTAAGTTTCTTACATGCGAGAGTTCTTTTTATTGCCGAGAAGCATTTTTTCAATATCGTTATCATAAAGGAATTAAAATGAGCATAAGGCTTATTTCAAAATCAACTTTTATTGATTTTTGGGATGAAACAGTCCGATGTTTACACAAAATAAACATACCTCCTGATTTTATCTAAAAATTATTTTGTTCTCAAAAGCATGCAAAATAAAGTAATATACTTTTTTTAATAATGACACAACTACGTTTTTTTTTAGTTATATTCTTCTAGGGTATGTTTAACATTTACACGGGTTAAAGAAAAACATTTTAACTTTTCAATTATAAAACAATGAAAACTAATGAACAAAACTAAAAGCTCCATCACCATATGAAATTTTCATTCAAGATGACTATATATGAATATTATTTTATGACTTTTTTAAGTAATGCTCGCACAAGATTAAAGGATCATAATTCCCTAAATCTTGTGCGCTTAATATCCCTTAAACATTCAAGAAATTCAAATTTTAAAATTTATATAAGTCAAATTTATTCATCTTTTATTTCTTTATAAATTGTGCCCGGAGAAAAGTTTTTGATAGTTATTTGAGACTATAAAAATGTTACATACAACAAATATTAAAAACAACAAATTTCGTCCCTTAGCTTAAAAACTGCAGGTTACTTTATAATGAAATCTTTACCATAACGTATGTATGAGATATTTTTATCACATTGAAACTAAATTTATATACATCTAATGTGTAAAATAAGTATGTTGTAAAATATATAAAAATATTGCAGTCTACATACTGTTCTTAATAGAGAAAAATGATGGGACAATAACTATTCATTGAGCTTTAATAGTATTCTGATATTATAGATCATTTTAAAACAACAATCTTATCGCTTGATGTAAAATAGTTGGCAAAATCTTTGGCGAAAGGAATTGTCTTGTTTTCTTGCGGTAAAAAAGAACCATTTCTTACTTTCAGTTCTATTTTGATTGTTATCCACTATCCAGTAGTTTTTAACACTATTTAAAAAATATACTGCATCTAGCTTATACTCATAAATAAAAAAGTAAAAGAATAATCGTGTGATTAGATTAGATAGGGGAATCAAAAATAATACGAAATCAAGGAAATTTTTAGTTTTAAGAATCTTTTGATCTTAGCCTTCTAAGTATAACTTCTTAGAAACCCAAAACAATTTTTTATGTGAAGGTTTTATCATATCGTTTTGTTATATGCATTGTGTCTAAAATAATATATACCATATATATATATATATGTGCGCCTGTGCAACTAGGTATGGCAGCTAAAAATTGTAAAATTTTACTTTCTGAATCCAATATTTTTCAGAATTATTCCACTAAAACAACTGAGTTTTAAAATAAAGGATTATTTCTGAGAGGCTTTTTGGCGCAGAATCTTAATGAATCATTAAATGAAGAAACATTAGAAACTTCTTGGTCATATTGAGCAATTAGTATGCTAGTATTTCTTACTTAATTCAACGCTCATTATCAAGTTCCTTCAAGCTATTATAACATAATTTAATTGTAACGTTTAGCCAAGTTTTTAAGTCACTTCTCGATTCAATTTCTTTTATTTCCATTTCGGTGTCTCAAGGAAGATGCTTCTGCTCCGTTGAATTTTTTATCACTTTCTGGAAAAGAAAACTCCCTAGAGTCATCAACTTTCTAAACTTTTATCGCCACTGTCCTGCGAAGAAGGATTTTCATGCCAATAGTTTTAAAGTATCTGTAGAAAGTCCCGAAATTTGGAACCTCACTGACAAGGTTCCTTAGTATAGGACAGCTTACCTTATCACAAAACAGACTCAATTATTTCTATGGGGAGTTAACACTACACACCGTTAAAAATCACAAAGCTTTCAAAGCTACAGAATCACTCAGAAATCTACTTTAAAAAGTTTATGGAATAACTAATGCTTGTACATGTAAACTAGAAATTGTAGCTTTAATGTTGGCCAAAGAGACTGAATATTACGGATCCTCTCTACAGATGAAAAATGTTTTCCTGTTCAGGATATCGTTCTGACTATATATTATTTCGAAAACAGGATTTTGTATATTTATATGTAGATTTGCAGTTTATCCATTCAAATTTTATATTGCTATTGATTACACCGGAAATTATATATATATATATATATAAATATAAATATATATATATATATATATATATGTATATATATATATATATATATATATATATATATAAATACACACACACACACACACACACATATATATATATATATATATATATATATATATGCAATGCCGTAACTAGCCATCCCTGAGGCCTGTGCAAGAGTTTGCATTTGGGCCCCTTAATTTATTAGGTTTGAGAAAATATTAAAACTAATACAGCATTTTGGGCCCCCCCCCCTTCCAAGTGTGCCTTGGGGAGTGCCCCTGCCTAGTTATGGCACTGTGTATATATATATATATATATATATATATATATATATTACTAACTACCACTAACTTTTCTAGCAAACATTGCTTATCATTTGGCTATTAAATATAACGTATAGTTTTCTGTTAGAAGGTATCAAAGTAATATTTGGGGTGAAACGTCCTTGAAAGTAAATGTCAAACATCTACCATTCTACTAATCCTCCTCTTTCCAACACCCTCTTTCCCTATTTGGTTCCCCTTGTGGAGTTTGTTTTAAGGAAGATCATATTATGATCTGATGGTGCAATGGTACCACGTTTCTGCCCGGAAAGCAGGTGGTCTAGAGGTCGGTTTTCGAGCAAGCCAATAGTATCTTCAGGAAGGAAAAAGTCCTTTGAGTAAATGTGACAGAAAGAACGTCGTTATGGAGAAGTTATAGGTTAAAGTGATTTCGACAAACGGTCATGTCCCCCCCCCCCTCTCCGCTTCCCTTACTGGTCTTTCTCGACGAACACGAAGTGCATGAGGAAAGATCATAATATGGTTTGATCGTGTAATGGTTCAGCACAACCGTCCGGAAAGGAGGTTTTGAGTTCAGTTCCTGAGTCAGACACTTCCTCTATGCGGAATTTTTTTTAAAATCAGTATACGGTGTAAAGTCAATGTCTCTCGTAATTTCATCAATTTTTTTTCTCAGCTAGGTAGTTTTGTATGGACGTACGTTTTGAATGGACTTTAGGATCTTTCTTAAACACAAAATCTCTTAGATTCTTGTAAGATTCATTGTAGCAGAAGTGAATATTTGGAAAGTAACAGAAAAAAAAGTATCTCGTTCATTAATCTATTGATAAAACCATTGTACTTTTCACACGAGAAGAAAATGTTTTATCTTCAAAAGGCATTTAGCTGAAAAAAAAATCTTGTAATCTTTGAATTATTCATCGGTTATATAATTCTAGCGGTTTCATCTAGCGTATCGAGAATAAACGATATGTAGGATTCTAAGTGGTGTCAGTCTGGATACTTTTATGTTCATGAGTTTATGAAGTTGTAAAAAAAACCGACATTTATAACTTTTCCAAACAGATGATATCTATATCATTTTAACCACTTTAATTTTAACAAAAAATTTTAATTAGAACTTTTCAATCTTTCTTTATCTATTTGGGGTATGAAGTGTAGTCCAATTGAAATTTTACACTTTACGAAATTTTATTTTAGAAAGGTTATACACAAAATATAAAATATTTAAACAGCTATAGCATTATGTATTTTTAAAACTAAAATGATTTCTTCTACTTCAGTGATGAAAATTACTTGTGAAAAGCTATCAAAATTATTAACTTTAGCATCAGAATAAAATGTAACTTGAAACCGCAGGTTTTACTTTCGAAATTATCATATCTATAGAAGCTGTTTCATATCTTTTGTTGTTTACAAAACACCAGGTAGCAAATAGACTATTTCAGAGAAGGAATCCTGTAATTAAATTTTCTTAAATCAATTGAACCGTAAACGATTATTGTAACTACGCATAGCAAAATTTTAACATTTCTTTAAATAATTTTTATAAATAAATAACTTTGTGATTACATTTAGATATGAATTGCAAACAATGTTTTGTATACTTAAACCAATAATGAAGGTTTCAGGAAACAAAAAGATGATTGGATATATGTATAAATAATTGCGCACATATTTTTAAATTATAAATTACTTTTCCACCACAGGGTAGCGATTAATAGAAGAAATAGGACTGTCTCCCCAGATAATTATGAGCATTATTTCTCAAATATTTGAAAAAACATTGAATTTCTAATGAAGTTATAAGAAAATGTTCCATGAGTTTTACAGCCTCGAGCTATTTCAGTATACCTTATTGTAAACAAAACATGTCTGGCTTTTTGTTTACCGCAACTCCCGATAACATAAATAAATTGGTGAAACTTTTCATTTCGTAGCTGCAATATAAATAACATTTAGCATTTTGTAGTGATGTTTTAAAGCCTTTTAATCACTACTTTGGAGGGCTTGGTGGTTACATTAATGCCAAAATCCTTCGTTTTGTTTGTTTCTTAAATAAACAGACAAACATCAGGTATGTTTTTATCCCAGGTGAAATTGTATTGTAAACAGGAAACTGAATCCAGGGGATTAGAAGTAATATTTCAGGATTTTATTTACTGTCTACAATTTAACTAATTGACCTAATTATCTTCCCTACAAGCCATCAAATCGCGTATTTGATGTTTTCTTTTTATGAAAAATGCAACAAAAAAAAAACATTGAAAAAACCCTTCCAAGACTTCATGTTTTTTACTCGGTACCTTTTTTGAAAAATAAAAGTTTAATTGGATAAAGAAAACAGCAAAATAGTGTTTCCTTTTAAAGTATGGTGAAATTTTCATTTCATTGCTGCAATATAAATTCCATTTAGCATTTTATAGTGAGATTTTTAAGCCTTTAATCACTACTTTGTAGAGCTTGATGGTTAAATTAATGCCAAAATCCCTCGTTTAATTTGTTTGCTTTTGAAAAAACATCAGGTATGTTTTATTATAGGTGAAATCGGATTGTAAACAGGAAACTGAAACCAGGGGATTAGAAGTAATATTTAAGGGTTTTATTAATTGTCTACAATTTAACTAATTGACCAAATTATCTTTCTTACAAGCCATCAAATCACGTATATGATGTTTTCTTTTTATGAATAATGCAATAAAAGAAAAACATTAAAAAACCCTTCCAAGACTTCATGTTTTTACTCAGTACCTTTTCTGAAAAATAAAATTTAATCGGATAAAGAAAACAGCAAAAAAAGAGTTTCCTTTTATAGTACAATATCCAACCACTTGTTTTCACGAGCCCTTTGGGGATCGTTCACATTTGCATAAACACGTAGCAAAACGATGCTGCTCGACGGAATAAAAAACGGGGAGGGAGAGTGGGGCAGACATTAAGTGGTCTGCTCTTTATCGAATAATTGGGGGTTTCCGAGTCGGCTTTAATTCACCTAAACGCGGGTTTTCAGATGATTAATTCACTGTCAGCGCCAATTGCCCAGAAATCTCTGCACACGTGGATCGTTTCGAGTTATTACTGACATTATCTGTGTAACTTGTTTCGACGATTTTATTTGCTCTTTCGGAGGCAAGAGGCAGAGCGCTTCTGGTGGGTTGAAAAGCGATGAAAAATAACGAAAACATGAGGTACGAGCAGAGAATTTTATCATAAAGGAACAAAACGTAATTGGTTCAACTCTAGATCTTACATATACTTTAAAAACTTGTCAACTAGATGATAAGTTTAAAATTATCAAATGGATTGATTAAAAACGTAGCAGTTTCGTCCGCTGAGATTATATTTTAACAAGAAATGGTAAATGTTAAATTTCAACTCAAAAACTATTAATTTTTGTATTAATTTATCAATTTTGAATTGCTAATACCTTTAAGAGGACAAGGGACCTTCAAATTCGAATTTTTCAATTTACAATATTTAACTCGATGTACAAAAGGAGAATAATTTATTTTCTATTTTATTACATTGAAAACCCTTAAAATTCAAAATAAGGAATTTTTGGCAGAATGATGCCTGTTTTTAAAAAAATTTTCAAAAATTCTAACGTTTTTCAAAATGCCCTATGCGCATTCTATATTAATTAAAATCCTTAAATTTTGTATTATACGTTTACCACGTGTATCTAAATATAAATGTGCATTTATTTATTATTTTTTTGTATGAATCTAAAGTCTTAAATATTTTTTTCTATTCTGCCCTCTAGTTTTATGTTTTTTTAATGTTTTTACGTTATTTTATGGTCTATAAATTTGAAACATATTTATGATTTCAAAGAATTATGCACAGTTTTGTGACAAACACATCAATTAACAATTCTGAGAAATTTGGAAGAAATCAGAAGAAAATGAATACGCATGGAGCCTTTTCAGAAGTTCTAGAATTTTTGAAGAATTTTTTGATAAACAGGTCTTATTCCTCCACAAAATACTTATTTGTGGATTCTAAGTATCTCCAGTGTAGTAGAAAAGAATACTGTAAAATATTGAAAATTAAAGAAGAACGAGATTGAAGGTCCGTTGTTCCCTTAAACTCTTTAATTAAAAATTATACTGCTACTTCATAGAAAAAACCTTTAAGCGACGTTTTTTTCTCACATATTGCAATATATTTTTAAAAAATTAAGGTCTTCTGTTTTTTATAGTTATAAGTCTCATTTAGAAAAAAAGTAGAACGAATGAATAATATAATTTAAGCCGGAAAATAAACATAATAGGGGAGCGTTTGTATTTTGTTTACAGTAAATAAATAACTAGTTTGCTCAAATAGAGCTAAAAAATATGTTAATCGTTAAACGTGTAAGTCGTGAATTGCTGTCGTTATTCGTATTTGGTATGATTCTTTACAAACTAATTTCTATGGGCAAGATTTAATCTTAATATGTGTTTGGGTATTTATTTTAGTTTTGATTCTCATATAAAATATTTAAAAAAAATTGTATATTGTCTATTGAATGCTAATAAATACTGGATAGATACTTTAATAACCTTTTTACCCTTATTTACATTTAATAAATATTTTAAATTAACTGAAAAGGCAGAATTTTTTTTCATAATTTATTGTGTAAAATTCATAACATAATTATTCCATTCTCTGCTTAGCGATGAAAATAAAACTTCCCGTATACTTTTTTTTTAATACTGTAAAATTGCCTCTTTTAGCCCAGTTACAAAATATTTCTGCACTAGAATTTTTAACATTAAACTCTTACAAACAGAGGAGATGTATGACACAAAGGATTTCAAATGTGTGTCATGTCGTCCTGAAATTTGTGTTACTCAGATAAATACTAAAGGGACGTGGGTTAAGACGAACAAAATTTCACTTTTCCTATTTACATGTATCTTATAACCATTTCCTCCCACAAATGTGTCTTTAAATGACAAACTCTACACGTTTAGAGCAGTTTGAAAAAAATTTCTTAGCTCTAAGGTGCTATTGTTGTCACTTAGATAGATCTGCATTTCTGCTTTATAGAATGTCGCCAAAGTTTCAAATAAAGCAAGTGAAATAGCAACGTCTTCGTTGACGTTAAACAGGGGGAGAAAAAATAATGAATTGAATCAATAACACCTTGTCGCGTATTTCAATTCTCGAACCGAGTTTTTTCTTAATAGATTTTTTGCACATTTAAAGTTTAAAGCATGCTTAAATTTTTCTATATCTGGTTAACTCGTCTGTCATATTTGCTTAGCTGTATTATATTTTAATGCATAGAAAAGGTTTCAAAATAATTTATATTCACGATTTATAAAAATTTACTTTAATTTTTTTTGATTGCTAAATTTATAAAAATGAGAAAAATATTTTTTCCTTTAGGGAAAATATTTTAAGAGTTATTTATTACTCTTAATTGAAAATCCTGAAGACAGTATAATAAAATTCGTGACAGTATAATAAAAGACAGTATAATAAAATAGTGCTGTACAAAATTTTCTTCAGACAGATGTCTTACAAGGTGTTATATATATATATATATATATATATATATATATATATATATATATATATATATATATATATATATATATATATATATATATATATATATATATATATATATATATATATATATATATATATATATATATATATATATACACTGCTAAAAAAAATTAGGGGAACAAGCAAAGAAGTTAAGAAAACCGTGCGAGACAGCCACGTATTGGCATAAAATGGATAGTACACGCGTATCAATGCACAATACAGAAAAAAAGGCGTAAAAAAATTTGTAATTAAGCTTTAATTCTTTGAAAATATGGAAAAAACATGAAAAGAGGATTTAGGACAACAATTTGGTTACATGTAAACGATAAAAAAAACTATTGTTTAGAAACGATGCAAGATTTTTAATATGGCGTGTGGTCTCCTCGAACAGCTAAGACTGCTGCACACCTGTTTTCCATGGATGCGATGATGTTATCGATAAGACTTTGGGGAATACTGTTCCACTCCTCAAGAAGTGCAATCTCCAAGTCTCGGAGAGTAAAGGAGGCCTTGGTCTCGCAGCAATGCGTCGTCCGAGCATGTCCCAAACATGCTCAATTGGATTCAGGTCAGGAGAGCACGCTGGCCATTCCATACGCTGTATTGTTTCAGCTTCAAGCATGTTCTCCACAAGACGAGCTGTATGCGGTCTGGAATTATCATGCTGGAAAACAAAGGAATCTCCAATGGCTGCAGCGTAAGGTATGACATGAGGTCTCAGTATCTCGTCTGCATACCTTCGGGCCGTCAAAGTACCATTCCGAATGATATGCAGGTCCGTACGTCCACCTATGCTGATTCCACCCCATACCATAAAACCAGCTCGTCTGTATTGTGACCTTTCACGACCGAATATGGGGTTATTTCGAGTGCCCCTTTCCCTCCATACCAAAACAAGTCTGGTGTCACGATCCCTGATGAAGCCTATTACGTACTGTTTGGCTGCACACCCTTCGTCCTGTTGCCAAGAGCAACTGTCTTTGCAGTTGAGTAGCACTGTCTGTTCTGT
This sequence comes from Dolomedes plantarius, assembly GCA_907164885.2. Lineage (NCBI taxonomy): Eukaryota > Metazoa > Arthropoda > Arachnida > Araneae > Dolomedidae > Dolomedes > Dolomedes plantarius. Next base: position 72,249,282 of record OU015497.1, read on the forward strand.
TTCGACGAGCTGTTAACAGTATATATCGGTCATCAGTTGCTGTAGTGGCGCGTGACCGACCTTGCCCTGGTCGATGTGTAACATTCCCTGTTTCTTGGAATCGATTCCACAGCCTTGCAACGACACTTCTGGCGACTCCAACAGCGTCCGCGACATACGTTGTGTTTGCCCGGATTTAAATCTGCCTATAATACGCCATGCCATGGATTCCGGTAAATCACGTTGTTGAGACATTTTCAAGTCACCTTTTCTCAAAAAGAATAACTGAGCAGTCGAATTTCGCAGTTAAGGCAGTGAAACAGACGTTTCTGCAACATCCCGATTTCCGCCCTTACGTTCTTTTTCTGGTTTTTGATGTCATGAACTTTGATTTGCAAAATGAAGTTTTCTTCTTCTGTTTCCTTCTAGGCTTTAAATTATGGATGATTTATTTTATGTTACTTATCGGTGTAAGTATTTGCGTAATTTCGTTAAAACCATGTGCTCCCCTAATTGTTTTGAGCAGTGTATATATATATATATATATATATATATATATATAAAGGTGGACACTCGTGAAAAATTCCATTCTTGGATTAAAATATAGTTGCTAAGTAAGTTACAGATTGACAACAAAGCATTAAAATGTTGTATTTGGTAATATATTCATTGTAGAAATATTCAGTTTGATTCTAAAAGCTCTATTGTATGTATTACGCTGAAAAAATAAAAGTTTGCTTTTTTTGGAGAAATTTTTTTTTGCACCCCATTAAAAATGTGTTATAATTTTTAATTAAGTAATTTAATAAATTTTTATCAACATGATATAATTTACGATGAAGAGACGAGTACATTATACATCTAAATTTCAACTGCCAACAGATTATGAAGTTATGTCTAGACTCGAGACATTTTTATTATACTCGAGACAATTTACTCTAGATCTTACAATTCAAAAATATGTTCAAATGTATCTGTTTTTGCTATGTTTCAGTGAATAAATTAGATGCACTAAGTAAGCTTTTTAAGGCCTGTTCAAATAGAATATGTCAGCATCAGCGTTACTCGTAACGACATATGTTGAACCAATCGCAGACCTTAACAATTTCGTGGCTAATCGTTTGCAGGTTTGTAATTGGTTAAATACATTTCAATATGAGTAACGCTAACGCTGACGGACGCTATGTGAACAGGCCCTTATGCAAAAAATTTCACGTAGTCTCTTCTAACGAAACTACCGCGGGTTATTAACGTAGGATTACTTATCGTTGCTTACCTCTTTTGTATGTATATATGTATGTATGTGTTATGTACCTACGTATATATATATATATATATATATATATATATATATATATATATATATATATATATATATGTGTGTGTGTGTCAAAATTTTGATGCATTTTGGTACTTTTCAGTTTACTGCTTGCCCAAGCGATGCAGACTCGCGGTCAGAATTATAACTCGCGATGCAGGACATCTGAAATTTTGTTTTCCGGAGGACTGTTATGGAGGAACGCAATCCTACGTTAAAAGAAAAATAAATTCAAAATAAAACACACTACAGCGTTATTAAATTTCTTATCTACCGCATGAGTCCTCCGGGGACAGGCTCCAACTAAATTTTATTTCTCCAAACTCCGAACTGGCTCTGATTTTTTCTCTGTTTCGACGGGTAGACCAGAATACTGTGTCTATGCATCGGTTGGGGAAGCAAACTTCTTTTATGTCTCGCCTTTGGGTGCAGATTCACGGGCAATTGCCCTTAGTGACCATTAGCCGCCCCCCACAATGGGCTAATAACGGGTCTACTAAAGACCACCACTTAGTTCCAGAATGGCCGCAGAGCCGTGGCATATAATGATTCAAGGCAGCGAAAAAGGACAAAAAATAGAGAGATATCTTTATCTGTAGTTTTTAGTCTTTCCTCCAAGTTTGAGTTTTTTATTCTTTTTTACTTTGAGGAATGACATTTTGGAAAAACGTAAAAAGAGTTTCCGCTCAATGCTCCGTTGAATTTAGAGGAAAAAGTGGTTGAATTCGTTTTGTTTTTCTTTATTGTTTCTTGTGTGTGGTCACAGGATTAAGTTCTTTGGGATTATGAAGTTTTGCGTGTACATTTGACCCATTCAAAACTCTAACCAGTATGACATCTCGTTAGAAAGCCATTGAGTTGAACTTCAGACAGTAGCGTTTAACAATAAAACCCCGTATTTCAGTTTAAATTCTTTTCACAATATAAAAAAAGCTCTATGTGTAAGTATTTGCCCCTCCGAATATTATTTTTTATAGTTTAATGCCCCCTGGCTGGAAGTTCCAGACCAGGTCCGTATAGGTCCGTACCGACTAAAGTGTGCGGCTCCGGTTTATATAGCACCACAAGGACCGGAGTCCGTCTTAGCTAGCTGCCACCTCAATTTTGACCGAGCAACTCCAGGGGCGACATTTGGGGGGGGGGGGGGGATCGTACCCTCTTCCACCCTCTTTGACCTCATAGAGGGACTTTCCAGTCTACGGATTTAACGTGCCCATATCTGGCCTAGACACGGGTTTAGTATATCACCTGGCCAAGTACCCGGCGTTGCTCGGTATTTGAAGAATGTTTGTTAACCAAAATCCATTTAAAAACTAAACACAGTATAAATAACATAGAAAAAAAAGCATGCGAAATGTTATACACATGAATAAAATGAAAATCCAACATAAAATCACATAAATTTATAATAAACTCCTCAGAATTCAGCTAGATTAGCCTTTCATTATTGGAGCAAAATAAATACATAAATAAATAAATAAAGCTGAAATTACAGGTTTAGCCGAATTTTCCAATAGAACATATTTTTCTGCAACCCAATTAAAATGACATATATGAATTTTTTGAGGTTTAAAACTAGCAAATATGTGTGCCTTAATTTATCCGATCCATATGGATCAGGGGTATACAAACTACGGCCCACCAAGCTTTTACACGCGGCCCGAAATATTCACACTCATTATCAGGCAGTTGCTTTCATAGAAATAATTTTGGAAATTAATGTCTGAAATATACAAAACTGTACAAAAATGTGTCACCTGCTGCCTACGTTGTTCACATCAACGTATTTTTGTGAATCCTCCATTTCCAAAATGAAATATGCGAAGAACGTGTATCGATATTGGTTTACTGATTCTTACCTCGATGACTGACGTATTGAGAGTAGCATGTAGCAAGTATAAACCTGACTTGTCGAAAATAATCAAAAGTTTGTGTCAACATTAAAGAAAATTCACACTCATTTTTGAATAAACGTTTGGATACATTTAGGTTTTGAGTTTTATTTTTTACAATATTGTATCATGAGGTTTAGTGTACTATGTTTAGGCCCGCGTAACGTATAATTCCCGCAAACATATGCATGCGGAGAGAGAGACAAAGTTTGAGTATGGCTGATATAGATGTACAGTGAATCTCAGCAGACATTTTGGGATAAATCCGAAAAGAAATTATTTATGAGAAATTTATGATTTAGAACACCTTCAGAAATATTCTGTTTAAATGCTTATGATTCTGATCACTTTTCGTAGCGCGTAAGTCAGATGAACAGAGGAGTTAATACTTCCTGTGTAAGTCTGTTTCTGATATCGTTTCATCCAGTTGGAAAAAAAAGAAGTTCAGGTGGAGAATTCATTACTGAAGTTACTAGAAACTGAAGTATATAGAGGAAAGAATGATACAAAAATGTTCTATTTAGTTGTTGTATGGTATTAATGTGCGATGCTGTCCTTGGAATAAAAATGTGCTGTCGACGAAGACAAAGTGGGCAAATCTTTCTTCAGATGACAGAATTTATTAATTCTCTATCGTAATCTGAAAAACCAAAATTTTGCCTGTTTGATTTCCCTAACAGTTACATTTCATTGCACTTTGTCACTCAGCAAGTTACCTCTGAGATCAACAATTTGCAAATAACAAAATATCAAACGTCACATATTGTCCAAGCCATATCAGATCCGATACGTTCTAGGTAGGTAATAGATGATGCAGTAAAAGCAGTTTCTCTGGATAACAAAAGATAATACTCCCCTCCCATTCCTCTCTATTTAACCATAAGATAACAGTATCGGATATTACATAAGAATCATTCATCATTTTGTATCCCAAAACAGTAGCTAACTGATAAGGGCCATACATCAACAGCTGAAATAATTTCCATCTATTAAGGTATTGTGTTGTCTTTTCCTCACTATTATTTTTAAAATTTATTGAATTGTAATTCTTTACTTGATGTACTTCTTTACTTTTCTAATGGTGTGTAGAAATGTTCAAAGGACAAAGCAGTCATTTAAATACTTCCACGAGAATAATGATTGCTTAATGTTCTTCGTATATACTTTGTTTTGATGATGATTCCGTTGACATCTCTCTGTTCCAAAAGAGCGGCTTAAATTTCATTGTTCGGAGAACTTACGCAGTATGAAAACTGGTAGTTAAAAGCAAACAAACAAATAAAAAATGAATCTAAACTATTCTCAGAGAAAAATAATTCTAGAGTTATTTTTCACCACCTCGCATCCATATGTGAATTCAAGTTGTTCCGCGGTTAGGGAATATGATATAAACTGGAAAACCGCATAGGCCCATAACAATTTTTCTTAGAATTGCGTTTGACAATGTTATGCTTTTTAAAATTTTCCAGGGTACTTTGCATCAGATAAAAAGCGGCTATCTGATGCGTGTGATTTAAGATTTATCCGATGCGATTTATTTTATTACGAAATGTGTTGGTAAAATATTCTCATTAAACCTCTTTCACCCTGAAAAAAAATAAAGACATGCATTAAATACAATTGTGATGTACAATTTGACAGACTTTCAAGAAAAATATTTTGAAGTAAATAACATCAGTTATATATTAAAATATTGTTGATCAAGGGATATAAATGGAAACTAATGTCTATGGTGGGCTATTTATCAGACATGTCAATATTGAACATCTGAATATGCCCTCGCTTAATTTCGCTCATTGTAATAAAAAACTCAATGACATGTCTTTTGGTCAACAATATGTTAACGTATCGTTAGCTTAATTTGCACTATTTTTTTTTCCATTGCCGAGACATTTGTCTTGAGCACATTCGCTCGCCTGCATCACGACGTTGTTGGTTTCTATACTGTAGTGAACTGAAAACCCACATTGCTGTCTTTGAGGGGACATCTCAAGAACTTCCAAATCTTATCCTTGATTTGCACCCACCCAAGCCCGCATTGGACGACGCTAAAACCATTATACGATTTGGACGGCAAATTCGCTCTACTCGTTTTATATGAACGTGTTAGGGAGCAGAGTCTTCCGTAAATTATAAATAAGATTATTTCGTTTACTGAATATTTGTTACTTATCGTATAATAATTTCGTGATGAACGGCTCATTAAAGAAGGGGAAAACCCCGCTGAGTGATTAAGAATATGCAAGAGATGTATGACTATTCCGCATTTGTGAAATACTGACTCAGTCTTTGCTTGGTTTCTTTAAGATGGATGCTTCACGGGATAAACGGAGAAACAAATGGTGCGAAAAAAAACTCTACTAACGTAAAATAACAAATGTAAAGTAAACGTCCCATTAAAGTAAGTTTTATTTAAAGAAAAATTTGTTGAGGTAGATGAAGAGGGAAATATGTGACACTTTTCTGATTAAACAGTTTTCAAATTTCCTTCCCACGAGCAGCCTCCGTAATTAACTGGAATCCCATTTCTTGTTTCAGGCGATTTGGTACCAAGTGCGGCATCTGCTCCCAGGGCATTTGCCCTACAGACCTGGTTCGCAGGGCTCGAGGACGTGTATATCATGTAGCATGTTTTACTTGTCTCTTGTGTCGTAAGCAACCCTCAACTGGTGAAGAACTGTATGTGCTAGATGAAACAAGATTTGTCTGCAAAGAAGACTTCAACCGACACCAGCAGCAGCACGGTAAGTTAACAGGTGTGTTTTCGGCCGTAGCTATTGTTATTTGAAAACTTTACTTTATCTGTATCCACCCATAATGTGTAACCGAGGCTTAAGTTTTTAAATCTTGTTACTTATGTTTAAGATCCATATTCATAGCAATATTATCATTATATTTCTACTATCCCGTTATAGAGATCTGAATATTATTTTATGTTTGAAATTTTCTGTAATTGGATATAAGTTGTGGTTTCGGGTTACTGCGGAGGGGATTGCTCTTTTTCTTGCCTATTCAGATGAGACTTTAAAAATTAATTTTTTTATCACGTAACTTGAAAATTTAGAAAATGTTTAAATTTTAAGTTAAATGAAAGTTTTGGAGAATTAACTTCTGTAATGAAAAGGACGCTTCATCAGATTGAGAGAGCATTGTAAAGTAGTCTATCAAGACGGAAAAATCCCTTCCACAAAGGACCTCTTTGGGGGAACAGTCTTTATCTTATTTATATGCTAAGCAAAGCATTGAATCTTATACAGACTTAGCTATTATAATGATGATGATGATAATAAAAGTAATAATTCTCTGTTGAATAATGCATTTAATTTATCTAAACTTCATAAAAATATTTATAATTTACATTAAAAAACCTAAGTAGTATGAGACTTACTTTTTTCTTCCTTTTTTATCTTTTTTTTTAAACAACCGTTCAGAAAATCCTTGACAGGCAGATTTACTGCGTAGACTTGCATCTGCAGTAAATCTGCAGATGTAAGGAATAAAATATTACGCTGAGAATATGAATGTCCTTATTGCAGTAGCACATCCTTTTTACACAGCAATGTCTGTTTGGACATAACGATACTAAATACCCTGAAAATGCAATATTCAAATGAACGTGTAGGATAATAATTAAAAATACCCTCTGGAAAAATTGAGTGGTTTAATTTTGCGGACGCTTTTGACATTGCTTCTTTCTACAGGTTCATTCTTAATAAATTTTCCACGGTTAGAAACTTACATATGAATCTCAATATTGCTTCATTGCGCAAAGTTAAATGGTAGGCCCAAAGCAGCACTATTAGATTGTGTACAAGTCTATTATTTACCACTTTTTTCCTGTAAGTTTTTAAAATATCAGAGTCAAGATGAAAACACAAATGTCTGAACGGAAATTTTTTGTTTATTTGTAGCAACTGCATGCCCGACAAAACGCCCAATTTATGCGTAGTTATTCATTAATTTGTATTACTCTTTTCTTTCAAAATCCCAGACGTATATCCAAGTTAACAAAAGTTGGCCAATAACAGACATAAAGTAAATATTTTCAATGCGTTTGTCATATCTCTCCGCGGGCGTTCTTTACTCGAATGTCGCAAACTTAAAACATCGATCATTATACGGTTTAAAATTGTTTTTAGCGTTCTCCCGCCGCTAAAAAAATAGAAGCATTTATATTTTCACTCTCTTAGCAAGCGCGGCAAGAACAGATCATTTACAACCACTTCCCACGTCCGACGTCAATCAGCATCGAGACTCTTCTTTGACCTCTCCCCTTAACTCATGACTCAAAGTTTGCCCCTCTCAGTCCGCTCAATTATTCATTACACTGACCTGTGGTCAAGCTAATAATCGTTCACTCTGAACCACATGAATCATTGTTCCGTGCCCTGTCAAAGTGGAGAGGATTTTCCGAAAATCCCCTGGGCGTCGGCCAACAAGAGCCCCCCTCTCGTCTGCACTACCTGGGTCTCAAATCGATCGATCAGAAATTCCTCTTCAGTGCTCATCTAGTCTATAAAGACTCGATCTCTACTTAGCACTTCAGTTTGATTTTATAATGTGCTCTTTACTTTTGAAAATGTGATTTTTTTTTGATACATTAAAGACAAAAAGAGCAAAAAAGATATAAAATGAGCAGGTTTTCCACTAGATCAGTCGTTCCTAACCATTTGTTTTTCAGGGACCACTTGTCCAAAATAAATAAATAAATATCGGGGACCCTCTCCCAACCAGTTCTTTTAGAGGCAAAAAAATGGGTTTAATTTCCTGAATAAACAATTTGTTTGTGATAAACAACTTTAATAAAACATGACAAATACCGTCAACTGGGGCAACTTTGGCCCAACAAACGAAAAAAGATTGTATGTGCTATATCTAGACAAAGGAGAGTGATTATCACTTATTTAACAACGAATCTGTTGAGGTTAATTTTTATTTTCGAAACATTAAAAACAAAAAGAGCAAATATTGAAGGTATAAAATGATCAGGTTTTCCACTATATCAGTAGTTCCTAACCTTTTGTTCATCAGGGACCACTTGTCTATATATATATATATATATATATATATATATATATATATATATATATATATATATATACATTTATATATCCCCCTCCCAACCAGTTCTTTTGGGGGCGAAAATTGGCTTCATTTTCTGAATAAACAATATGTTGTGATGAACAACTTTAATAAAACATGACAAATACCGCCAACTGGGGGGTAACCCCAGTTGACGGTAACCACTTTGGCCCAACAAACGAAAAAAGATTGTATGTACTGTATCGGGACATCTAGACAAAGGAGAGTGATTATAATTTATTTAACAACGATTCTGCTATGATTAATAAATAAGTGATAATCACTCTCCTTTGTCTAGATACAGCACATCCAATCTTTTTTCGATTGTTAGGCCAAAGTTACCCCAGTTTGACGATACAGATAATAGCAATAAAAAATTAATGTAAAAGAAAACTTAATAACAAACATTAAAGTCTATGGAAACTCAAAAATGAACGAGATTTTTCACCTTGCATTTGTTTTACTAGCTGTAAAATTGCTGACATTCTACGAAATGGCCGTGACACTGCGAGTCAGCGTCACGGAAAATATATTAGAAACTTTTAAGCAGAGGAAGGATTTTTTTCGAACTGTAAACGTCAGAAAGCGGAAAAAATACAGGAAAAAATTAGGAACGAAACATTTTTAACGTAGGATTACGTTCCTTCATAACGGCCCTCCGGAAAGCAAAATTTCAGATGCTAAAACCGTCCGTCCGTACCTCGCGAGTTATAATTTTGGCAGTGCGTCAAACTCAGTCTGTATCGCTTGGACCAGCATTAAACAGTTAAACAGTAAAGTACCAAATGCGTCAAAATTTTGACATACATATATATATATATATATATATATATATATATATATATATATATATATATATATATATATATATATATACATACACACATATATATAGACATGCATAGATATATACATACAAAAGAGGTAAGCATCTATAAGTAATCCTACGTTAATAACCCGTGGTAGTTTCGTTAGAAGAGACTACCTGAATTTTTTGTTTGCTCCCAGTTTAAAAAAAAAGAATGTTTAATTTCTCGGTCCCTTTGAAGCCATAAAATCAATTTTTTTTATCACTCCTGACCTCGCTGACCACTTCTTGGGTTCCCTCGAACCACCAATGATCCGCTGACCACTGGTTAGGAACCACTGCATTAGATGAAAGATGTGTATTCCATAATTGGTGCTGTTTCACAATAATTAGAAGTTTGGTGACTATTTTTCACACTCTCTGTATAGAATAGAAAAAATAACTGTCACACATTTTATCAAACTTTTTTTCCCCGGAAATTATGATTTTTTTTAAAAAGTATATAAAAAAAGATTTTTTTAATAGAAAATTGTTAGTAATTTGATCTTAACTGCGAATACTGGGATCACAATAGATTTTTGCTTGCATACCATGCTGATTGACCTGACACTATATTATATATACATACATACATACATACATATATATATATATATATATATATATATATATATATAGATATATATATTCATAAACACCAGCTGCCTATAGCACAAAATATATATGCTAATAATCACCTTTTAAATTTTTTACGTGTTGACAAATACTACAAAATTTTTTAACTTCTCAAAAAACAATTTTCATTGAGATTTAAACTTGCATAGGCATAGTCAGAGTTAAACCTAGTCATGTTGATAGATAATCACAATTTTTGATAAAAAAATCAAAATAAATACTGAAAAGGAGAATAAAGTTTTTGTGTATTATCTGCACATGACGATAAATTCATGCTTCTTAAGAAAGCGTGTCATCTTACATCACCATAGATTTATAGCATTTAGTTATACTGAAATTTAGAAAAATAGAAGCTGTAAAATACCGAAAAATAATTTCATATTTACCCGATACTTTTAATTATTTTCTATCCTTTTGAAAGAAATGCGAGCTTAAAGAATTGCGAAGTTGTTTAAAGAGTAATAAAAATAACTAAAATAGAAATAAATGTTGTATATTAAAATTATTATAATACAAAATTTATTAAAACGTGAAAAAATTTAAAAATACATTGATCATGCAAAATAATTTTAATTTCAGCATCCCAACTTAAAACTGCTCTGCCATCGCAATTTAAACTCTCTCATCTGGAGGTAAAAATTACACCAAAAGGGAATGTTAACCGATTAAATGCTATTTCCTCTGACCTCTATAGCCTGTTAAAGTGGAATTTTTAACCCACGTGACATACCCCTGTCTTAACTTTGCGTGATGCGAAACTTGATCAGAAAAGATATTGGCTGATAACAAAAATGCATAACCTCTTCTATTTCCTCTAAACCGCAGTTTTCGGTTTATGAAGTAAAATTGCACATGAATCAAAAATTTTTGGTTAGGACGAAAAGAAACAGTGAAAATATGCGGTTTCAAGAGTCTATTCGCTCTTTCAATGGAAATTATTGTAGAAAAATACAGCTTGGTCAATAAATAACATTACTTCACTACGAGATTCATCTCAATTATCTTTTCAACTTAGATGAACTATTAACTTGTCCAACTTTATGCCATTAGTTTCCAATCGTTTTATCGTTAGATCCTCAATTATTTCTACCATTGTTGCTTTAAACCTCAAATATATAGCGTAGACATTCTTTACAATTTTTTTTGGCCTCCATTTAGAGTCTAAGGCTAACAGTTTAGACCTTATTACCTTTTTTGTTGGTGAATTTTTCGTAGAGGCATTTTTGGCCATAGATGCAGGTTTTGTAAGTAGTGAAATATTTATTTGAGATTTCCCGGTATGAAAAAAAGGAGATTCTTCGAAAGAAAAAAAATGCATTGACTTGCCAATATTTTGTGCAATAGACATAAATCTAGAAAAACTAGGTCCATAGTCCAGAAAAAAAACTTTTTTTTTTTTTTTTTGGGGGGGGGGGGGGAGTACATTTCACATACATACTTATAATGAATCAAACTAAACAAATTTTATAAAATTGGATTCCTGAGTGTATATTTATAACTAACTGAATACCCGTACTTCGCTACTAGTACATTCAAATAAAATACAACTGTCAATTTATGCAATTAATGTCAAAAAATATATTTATAATAAATACAACGATCAATGTATGCAATTAATGCAAAAAAAAAATTATAAAAAATCGTAACGGATATTTTTATAGACAAAATAATGTAGAATAAAATATTCAAATTAAATACAGTGGTCAATGTATACATTTAATTCGTATGTTTAATATTCATAAAACATACACATTTGAACTAAATTCTTTAAAAACTTCTATCTCAATTAGTCTAGTGGTTAAATTTTATCTTTTATCGTATTTTAATATTTTCTTTTGTCAATTTATTTCGTTGTTATGCACGTGACGCAAAATTAATTTAAAGTATCACAAAAAGAAAAGAAATCTCGTGATCAGCATTTAATAAATTAAATTCTAAAACTTAATCTTTAAAAATTCACCAAAAATCAGAAAATGGAGGTAAAAGATTCGAAAGATTTCATTTTAAAGGCATTTTTATGATCTTTCTCGTGATATAAATTTTATAACCCTCAGATTATTATTTTAAGTGCAAACTTAAAAAAAGTTACTAAAACAGCCTAAAAATTTAATTTTAAAAAAATCTAAGAAGAAATTTTCAAAAATCGTTCTTAGTGCACCCTACACTATAAGAAGAATTGCTATGCAAAATTTCAGCCCTTTAAGTTCAGAGGTTTGGTCTACGCGTTATCTGTCAGTCAGTCAATTACGGAACTGTTTTATATATATATATATATATAGATAGATAAAAAGATTAATTAATACAGTTGAAGAGAGTAATTTTATATATGCCATAGCTAATATATTTTTTCTCTTTATAGTAAAAATATATTTCGAGATTTTTCTTTCTTAAGTAAAAATTGATTTCTTTAGATTTTGTAGATCAGATGGGATAATTCCAGATATAGATATTAGCTTTGGGATTTTGGTCAGAAATTAATAAAAAAAAATAAATAACTCTGTAGTTTCTAGAATACACATCATCCTGGAGACCACCAGTGAAAATGCGAGCATTAGACTGATATTTCCTTTTCTGACATGTCATTCCCTGTTTTTAGTTTATTCAAAAATTGTTGCCTTTAGGAAGTTTCGTAATAATACAGTATCTAATTTCTATAGAATCAAGTTAAATGATCAATAATTCTTCGCTTACAAACATCTCCGAGTTGCATTACTTATGGGTTAAAATAACAGACTAATTAAAAAAAAAATACGCTAGCTAGAAAGGAATATCATCCCACGTTTCGTATTAATAAACTTGACTATTTAATAAATCAGAAAAAAGAATGTGTCATACAACATCTTCAAACCTACAGTTATTATGTAAAAGCTGACTAATGCAAGAAAGACCAGCAAAATACGCTTTTATAAAAAGCCAGGTGTTTGTGCTTGTACGTTGCATCTATGGGGTACAATAACAATAATAATGGAAAAAATAAGATGAAAATTAAATTTCTATTTTTCTTTCTCAATGTTTTTAGTATATTTTGTATTTCTATTTTTTTAATTTCAATTTTTTTATTGAAAAAAGTGATCGTAGTGGTTTAAGCTTCATGAAATAAGTTAAAATGAATATATTTTCAGGTATTATTTTAAGAAAAACGGTTTGTACGATCAAAAAATTCAAAATGCAAACTTGTAAAAAATACTTTTTATAAGTATATATATTTCTCATAACGTAAAAGTTATTCTAAATATAACTATACAGGCTCATTTACTTTAAAGTATATATTACACGATACATACTTTATTCGACTTTCGTAAATATCCTACGCTTGACTGAATTTCATCTGAATTCAGCGTTCGATTTAAAGTATATCACTTATTCACTTATATAAAACGATATATATATATATATATAAGCATACACACACACATACAGTAAAACGTCGTTTATCCGGATCAGATTTTTAGACATTATTTTTATTTAATGTTCACATTATATAATAATTTTTAACTAGTACGCCAAAATATCGCTTTTAAGTTTGATTCAATGTACAGTTCCTGCATAGATTGTACAATAAATTATGGTAATAAAATGCTTTTTGTTGAGTTCAGGAAAGCTTTATTAGACTTACCCATTCTTTGCTAAGAAATGATGGGAAAAGTTATTTTTATATTTTTTAATGTCTGGTTAAACAATAATCTGGTTAAACAATGCTATGTAATTTTGTTACAAAACATAGTTTTTTATCGTAATAAACGGTAAGTCTACTTAGTTAAACATTTTGTTTTGCTTATTACCCATATTACCCGGATCATCCGGATTTTCGATTATCGGGATTGCTTACGGTCCCAGTTAGTTCGGATAAACGAGGTTCTACTGTACTAAGATTCCAACCCACTTAAATTGCCTTCCATAAAATGAATGATAGGAAATCTATTTTAATTTTGCTTTTAAAAGATACTTTTCTCGGTATGAGTTATCAATTTTTATTCCGTAAATATCACATAATCTCCCCTATATGGTGTATTGTATTTGAAATTCCATAAAAAAATTCTAATGCATTTTTTTTAAACATGAAACAAAAACGATTTTATGCCAAAAAGAAATCAACTTTATACTTATATTATAATCGTAGATGTACTATTAATCAGAAATATTCGGACGCTTACCAAACATTTGTTTAAGAGTAAAGAACGTGCTGAGAAGGTGGGCTTTGAGTGGGAAGGCTATAGTAAACGCAACTGAGATGAATGAGAACCGAAAATGAATGGGGGACTCACCATAGGAGACATTGCAACTAAACTTGGCAGACCAAAACTAACTTAAATGATGTGAAGAAATGGAATTATAGAAAAAAAAAATAAGAAACGTTCAAGTAGGCCGCAAAACTGACGAAACGTGACAGATGAGCTCTGGTTAAAAAAATCCCGCTCTCCCACTGCCGTTCAATAGCTGCTGATGAAGGAAATGTTTGTGGAGGCTCATTTAGTAACATAACTACATACGGAGGTGTTGCGCAATGTGGTTTTTTTTAAATGGTAAAACAGTTGCAGACAAACCATACACCACAACCGTGAATGCGAAATGATTTTTTTGTAGATCAGTGGAACTGTAGATCAGTGGAAAGTTATAAAATTGCAAGAGTGTCCATATCTGACTTTTACACTGCTAATATGATGCACGGGTTTAAGATAGATCGACATCCCTCAAAAAGTTTTTGTCGCACTGCGTTTTTCGGATAGTAGTTCTCAGTTTCCACGCTGTACAGTTTCTTGTTAAAAGTGAAGGAAAAACTGATTAAAGGGAGGATGTAACCAGAAAGTTGATCATAATGACAACCCCCGCCCCCCCCAAAAAAAAAAAATTTAAAAAAAAATTTAGTCATTTCGACCGAGAGTTTGAAGCCCTATCTCTCTCAGGCGATGTAATAGACTAAATGTCCTCAATTTACGGGCGGTTGTTCAAGCTACCCTTCCGTTTTTATGCCGACATTCTATGTGCACACTTTAATTTATATTTATCTTAGGTCAAGTCAAGTTACAGCTGTTAACCCTTGGGCTGATAGCATTACGATGGGTTTCCTCAGGCTTTGAAGGGAGAAATATCACCTGCGACGGCATTTCGAGCGACTCGTTCGCAAAAATTGCTGTTCGCCTCAAAATTCATGTTTTGGCTCCTCTAAATTAGGTTTGAAATCATCAGTTTCGATTTTTACCATTTCGAATGGAGGTTAAAGTGGGAAACCTTCCGTCCCGGTAAGCACTCCTTAAACCCAATACCTTGCCTTACCTTGCGATGTAATAGAATGCGAGTCTCATTAGTGCACATGGTGATATGGTTTCGCGTTGTGATGATGGTCAACCCGACTGTCCAGAAAGTTTATTTTCCCCGTTTCGATTCTTGCCTTAGCCAGTTGTATTAACAAATTGAACAAAAATTGACGTGTATGAGAAAGGTGTTTCCGAGTCGTGATCATTATAGAGGCTCGCGGCGAAAGACAGTCATTGCAGTCGAGGGTCAGGGATCTCCAGGCCTCTTTAGATCATGACTTTGCATGATGGTTTAATGGTCTCTCCATTGTCTAAAATGAAGGAACGGGTTTGATTCCCGAGTTCAGGGGTGTCGAGCGCCGACGCGAGGTCCAGGGAAAAGGCTCTTGTCGAGAATCTGGGTCTAATGTCTATACCCTGCAGCTCACGAAGTCGGAGAAATGTACCCCTTCTTCTCCAAACACCTAACACAGCCAATTTTATCTGTTAAATTTGTTTTAAAATAGGAAGAAAAATACGAGTGAGAATGAATTGCAGGTTTTTTACTTAAAATATAATTTGTCATTGGCTTATGATTTCTTGCTTTTGAAGCCCAGAAACTTTACAAATGGAACTCTTATGCAACAAAAGGCTGGATAATCTGATGTTGTGGTCGTAATTTAAGGAGAAGTGATCAAAATAATTCACCTAAAATTGAGAAGAAATGATACAGATTTTTTGACCTAAAATTACAGATAACAAAGGTTCATCAGATTTTTTTTTGCTTACAACCCTTTCTCTTTAATAATATCTTTTCTAATTTATGGAATTGGAATTCAATGGTAATTTTACTTTTTTGTTGGAGTCGAACGCTTTTTTTCTCTCTTAAGAGTGACACGCTTTCTTTGATTAACCGAAAAATATCTGAGAAGGGATTATGGATATTTCTCGATGCATTTTTAATCATTCAGTTAAAAAAGAACCAGTTGAGCCCCCAAACTTTTTCTGATATCCCTGTCATCAGTCTCATTTCGTAATAAATCAAGAAAAGAAAAGCCAACTAGTACATCAAAAAGTTGGGACAAGTTAAGCCCATGTTTTATGGCCTCGCAGAACCGCACAGATTTTCTTGCATAAATTTATCCCTTGAAAAACCCTGGAATTATATTATCTTGTCTTGAATTATGAGCTCCATTAATAGCTCTCCAAACCTTTACGTCTTTCCGAGGCGCACTCAACACATGATGAAGAAAAGCTCCAATATTAAAAGAAAAGCAAGAAGAAAAAACACCACTTTTTTTTCTTCTTCCTGAAATCTCGGCCAGAAATAATGAAGGTATACCTTGGGCGATATTATTCTCTGTCAGAAAACACCTGCGGGATAGAGTGAGAGAGAAAGAGTGTCTACCCCCCTCTCTTTTTTTTTTTTCTTTTCGAACCGCCCCCAGGAATTGATCAATTGAACGGATCAATTCTGGACATTTTGGCTTCGCTCCGCGGAAAGGTGGGGAAGATGTATTTTTCTTTATTTTTTTTCAGGTTTGTTTTTGTTTTAATGATCCGAGGGAGGGGAGCTTTTCGTGAAGTGATCCACCCACGATGCAGAATCTACGGTAAGCAAAGAAGGGATGTGTAGCAAATTCATGAATAACTGCAAACGTGTGTATACTGGGAGATATCTAATACAGTAAAATTCACTTGTTTTCAATAGAATTTCGCTAATAAATAAAAATGCTGACATCTCAGACAAGCAATGGGGGGGGGGGGGCTTCCCTCTTAAGGATGCTGTGTACTAACCCTATTGGTTTCTCTCACCTCAATGTTAACCTATGTAGAAAATGTGTCTACTATTTGCAACTACATAAATGCTGATAATCCAATAAAAATGGTATTTTCAGATAGTCTGAACTTTTCTGCTCTTTGCAACAGCATTCATTTTATAAATTTCGTCCACCAAAGGATTTGATGAACGTTTAAAACACACTATATCAGATTTTCTCCCTGAATAATTTAAATTTTAAAATATTAATTGCATTTAAAATTAACGAAAAATTCCCCAAGGTGTAAAGTTTCTTTCTCTATTACGGAGTACAGTTTCAAAAAAATCTTTAAATCCAAGTCTGTTATCCTAGGAAAATTTTCTCCATAGGTTAACATCGAGGAGAGCAAATCCTATAGGGTAAGTACACATAAGCCTCAATACGATTCGGTTATCGAAGATCCCGAATATTATTAAGAAAATGTGGTTGTGCTAATAGCTATTTATCTAACTACCAAAGAATTATTTACTAACATGATTTTCTGTTTCTATAGAGAATTATTTTTCTAAACATAATCCTTAAAACCTATCGTGTACCTCAAATTTATATTTATTCCTATACATGTGTATAAATTTTTTTATCGAATACCTTAAATACACTAATGTGTGAGTTCGTATCAGACGTCACCTCTGAGGGTGTTCGGACTAAATTGTGGTGGCAACATATTCACCTGGAGACATTCAACCTCGAAAGGCCTTAGTTCGGACCCTGCCTGAATTAAAATAATAGTAGTCCAAACTGAACTATTAATCTTAGGCATTTTCAAATCAAATGTAGATCATTTTATGTTTGCTTCGTTAACTCATATAGTGGTAGCTGATCACGATACACGTACGAGTGAATGAAACTTTTGTGCTATAGTAATTTGATGTAGGTTTCGGCTAAAGGTCTGCATTGGCAAATAATTTAACGTCCAGTTCTATGCGGCTTGAGACCGACTGATCGTATAGTTCCTCTCGTTCTGGCCACCTCAAATATTCCATTCGGTAAGCTCAGCATCACTCGTTCCCTACCACATTAAATTAAATAAAAACTAGTTTTAGTAACGGTCACCTACAAGGATGGGTGTATAACATATTAATAATATATTTAATTTGTTATTACAGTAACAATTTTTTTTGTGTGTGTGCCTAATGCAGATACACTATGTCGTGAAACATTCACCTTTTGTTATTCACCACGATTTACTAGCTACTTTATTATGGGAGTACCATATAGGTGAACCAGCATTGCTCCCGATGAGGGGGACGATACGGAAACGACCTGTCCTTATCCGGGATGTGAACCCAAGTCCACTGCGTGGCAGCTTAGAACGCTAACTACACTGGTGTAAGAAATTAAGAGAATTTGAAGACTTGGTCGATTATCTCTAGAACTACTGTACCGATTTTAATGAAATTTGATATGTACATACATTGATACAATACAAAACAAATAACCATTCAATAATTGTAATACACATGCATGATCGTGCGTAACACTCGTTGGAGTCGGAAGGTAGGAAACAGCGGCTGCAGAATAAACAAAAAAAAATGGGTTAATAGATAGGTTAATAGGGGATATGGTCCCCTCTTACAGATATGCAGGTCTCGCAGCGTGATTTCATACTTGAAATAAGGCAGTTTATCATTTCCTGTGACAATAGATCCCACTCGTTCAGCAACGCTGTTTTCATTCCCTGGATGGTTCTCGGAGGGGGGGCTGCGAGTTGCAATTGCCCTCCCCAGAGCGTCCCAGACATGCTCTATAGGGTTAAGGTCTGGAGATCTGGCTGGCCAATCCATCCGATGAATATCCTCACTCTCTAGAACTTCGTCGACCAGAAGAGCTCTATGTGGCCTCGCGTTATCGTCCATTAAAATGAACTCAGGGCCAACTGCACCCCTGAAAAGGCGAACATAGGGCTCCAAGACCTCATCCCCATACCTCACACCAGTCGCAGTGCCTCTTTCAAAGACATGGAGAGGTGTGCGGCCATCCAACATGATGCCTGCCCAGACCATTAAACCTCCTCCTCCATAATGGTCGATTTCGCGGACATTGGAGGGTAGGTAGCGGGTCCCTGGTTCTCTCCATATGAACGTACGGCGAGAATCGGTGTTTAGGCTGAACCGGGACTCATCAGTGAAGAGAACGGTTGCCCATTGATCCATACTCCTATCTCTATGCTCTCTGCACCATGATAAACGGATTCTCCTGTGCGTAGAAGTGAGCGGGACGCAAACAGCAGGTCTTCTTGCAAACAACCCACTCTCATGAAGTCTTTTGGAAACAGTCACCCTTGATACACGGGTTCCTGTGGCTGCATACAAGTCACGAGAGAGCTGAGAAGCTGTAGCACTCCTGTTACGCCTCGCTATAATCGACAAATGGCGATCTTCTCTGGCCGTCGTGGCTTTTGGACGACCTTGCCCAGGCTTTCTCTCAATGGATCCGGTATCCTGGAACTGTTTCCATAAGTTACACACGACGCTGGGCGTTAAATTGAACTCTCTACAAATTTGGACTTGAGATTGGCTTGCTTCTATCCTCCCCACAATTCGCCACCTCCTTCCATCATCTAAACGTTGGTGGTTACTCATTTTTACTGTTACAATTTGAAATTAACCGATTGCTGCAAAATAACACCATCTATTAACCCCTTTTATTGTTTATTCTGCAACCGCTGTTTCATACCTTCCGACTCCAATGAGTGTTACGCACGATTTTGCGTGTGTATTACAATTATTGAATGGTTATTTGTTTTGTAATGTATCAATGTATGTACATATCAAATTTCATTAAAATCGGTACAGTAGTTCTAGAGATAATCGACCAAGTCTTCAAATTCTCTTAATTTCTTACATCAGTGTACTACACCAGTAGGTGGGCATAGCAACAATATTATTTCGAATATTAGGCAAATTTCTTCTTCCATTTTAACCCAAAATGAAATAAATAAGAAAATTCTTTGTAAAAACGCATCATTTTTTAAAATTATATCTAAGATAAGTTTAAAAATAAAGAATTATTTTATTGAAATTGAGCGGGATTTTATATTTTATTACCACGGAAATGTAATTTTTTTAAAGTCCTTTAAATTAGCATTTTATATTCCTAGGATTATGAATAATTGTGCCTTTTAGAGCATCACAACTTTATATTTTTCTGTTACTTTTCAAGGTTCAATTATAGGAATACATCTGTCTATGCTATTTAAAATTTACAGATTTTTTTTCAACATTAAGATGTCCAGACGGAAAACTCCTTATAAGAGGAGAAGTAAGCCGATGTTAACCCATCAAGCACATAAACGTACCCATTAATCACTCAAACGTACCACGTCGGACGGCGACCAGAGAGCACCGACAGCTCCTGCAACAGTGACGAAAGAGGTTGCTGAATCTAATTATAAAAGGGATTGTTTATATGAACCCCCATCCTCTTTCTCTTTAGTGTGGTAAGAGGAATGTGGATAAATGAGTCAGGAGGAAAACATGCTCCTTTTGAGGTTATTCACTCTATTAACAAAATATCCCTCCGAATATCCATTTCTATGGAATATTTATTATAAAATGCCGATCTCTCGCCGGCAGACCGTGTTGAAGTGACGGAATTCCTTTGAACTCCCGAGGAATGCGTTGTGTTCCCGTTAATAAAACGGCCAATAAAAAAGCAATGCAACTCCCAAATGAAAGCCAATCAAACCAAACACACACATCCGATGACATTTGATCCCCCCCGAACAACGGCCACATTCTTTTTCCCATTCCATGCAGTTTTATCTCGAATCCGAAACTTCCCTCTCCGCGAGACAACAGACCAATTAGAGAACAACGTCGGAACATGCCGAGCTGCCGACTGGCTCATGTGGGCTCATTGAAATGCGGCGGCCCGTTGCTTGTTTTCCCACGCAAGACTCGCGAATGACAAAAGCCCATTCGCTCTTGGATTTCGCGTTTCTTTTTTTTTTTACGTTTTGTTTTCTCTCCATCGATACGCCTAATTGACCCAGTTAGCCTCGGCAATAAAAAGGGTTAGAAAGAAACGACCTCCACGGAAGAGGAAAGCTCTCTGAATTTGAATTCCGCAAAAGTACGCAATACATGAGACAATGTTTTCATCGGGATGATTCTTATTCGGAGGGCGAGACATTCCGTTAAAGGGGGGGGGGGGGAAGTGTTGCTAAGCGCTGAGGGTAGCAATCAACCTAGCGATGTAAACGGTGTTTCTGCTCTCTAGAAGCGTTATTTAAAGAAGAGTACTCGTGATGTATCATGATTTCTTTTTATAGACAATAGCTCCGAGTTTTTAATCGCTGTTTATTAAACGATTTTAAATGTGACGAAATTGGGTTGTATTGTATTAGTTTAAGATATAAACTAATACCGTACCGTATCCGACTACGTTCGGAGCAAAGTTTTTCGAAAACTGGACTTGCAAAAATTTCTGTCCTATTTTTCGAAGGAACAGAGCTCCGAAATACGAAAAAAAAAAAAAAAATAGATCATAACTATGCAACTTTTAACAAAATTGAGAAGTCTTGGTAGAAATTTAGCAAATTTTAGCAAATTTTTACATAAACATCTTTAGCACTACATACATACACACACACACACACACACACACACACACACACACACACATATATATATATATATATACACAGTGCTGCCGTAATTAGGCAACAGGGGTACCCGCCCAGGGCCCCTTGGAAGGGGAGTCCAAAATGCTGCATTTGTTTTATAATTTTCCCAAACCTAATTAATTAAGGGGCCCAAATGCAAATTCTTACCCAGGGCGCAGGAATGGCTAGTTACGGTACTGTATATATATATATACTCGTATATAATAGCTGAACACCCGCACTTCGCTACGGAGTACATTCAAATTAAATTCAACGGTCAATGTATGCAATTAATGCCAAAAAAATATATATTTATAATAAATACAACGATCAATGTATGCAATTGATGCAAAAAAAAATAAATAAATAAATAAATTTATTAAAAAAATCGTAAGGGATATTTTTATAGAAAAAATAATGTAGAAGAAAATATTCGGTAAATTAAATCTAATAGAACATGCTAAAGAATATAGTACAGTTAATATAGTACAGTTTGAGGAACATATCTTTTACTGTATTTTAATATTTTTTTGGATAATGTCCAATCAATCGTCCGCCGCATTAGCAAGAAAATAAAAATTTTTTTTTTGTTTATTTCGTTGTATGCCCGTGACGATAAATTAATTTAAAGTACCAGAAAAAGAAATCACGTGATCAGCATTTAATAAATTAAATTCTAAATATTGATCTTTAAAAATTCACCAAAAATCAGAAAATGAAGGTAAAGATTCGAAAAAGATTTCATTTTAAAGGAATTTTTATGATCTTTCTTGTGATATAAATTTTATAATCCTCAAATTATTATTTTAAATGCAAACGTAAAAAAGGTTACTAAAACAGCTTAAAAATTTAATTTTAAAAAAATCTAAGAAGATTTTTTTAAAAATCTTTCTTACTGCACCCCTACACTGTAAGAAGTATCACCATGCAAAATTTCAGCCCTTTAGGTCCATCGGTTTGGTCTGCGCGTTATATGTCAGTCAGTGACTCAGTCAGTTACGGAACTGTTATATTTATATATATATATATATATATATATATATATATATATATATATATATATATATATATATATATATATAGTGGAATCTCGATCGATCGTTTCCCGAACGATCGTTTTCCCGTATGTATCTTTTATTTCACCCAGTTCCGAATAAATTCCATAGAAAACAAGCAAAAAAGACCGCATGGATCGTTCCTCGATCCATCGTTTTCCCGCAATATTCGTTCAGAATATTGCAGCTTTACATTAATTTATCGGATCGATCGTTTTTCATAATAACTGAACCTGAAATATAAATGTATGGATTGAGCTAAAATGACGCTCTAATTAAACAATGAGCAGAACATTTGAGATGCATGGTCTCGTATTTTTGTTCTCTCTTTTGTTCGTCGTTGGTGTTCTTTAATTCTTTAGCCCCTGAAGTACCCTATTGTCGGCAACTCATTTCAAATTCACCGACTATTCTACATTTCTGTTCTTATCAGCAATGTCTCACATTCAGCTTTTTTGTTGGCCTTGGAATGGAGGCGCCCTGGTGTTTGGTCTAGTGTGTGAGAAGTTTCTGATTACTGCAGTTCTACACTGGCCGATGAGTGTTTCACCCAGAAGCAGAACTTCCTGGTGGTCTTATGTCGGACCCCATCCAGTGCAATGGAATGGTTCTAGTTACAAACGATTCACGGCTGCCGCATCTTTACTCTCACACAATAACCGATAGCGAAAAGAATTCAATTTGCAACACAAAAAAATATTGTTTACTTGTGGAGAGAATACCGCCAAAAAACAAACGACGATTTAGTACTTTTATTTGAATCGAAATTCCTGTGTATCTACTTGTATTTCTTTTTTATGATTATTATCTTGGATTTCAGTACAACTTTGTAATTTTATCTTCAGTTACACTACAGGTATGTATGCATTTATGTATGTGAGTAAATATATTTTAGGGATATCAAACTTTAAGGTATGTTAATACTTTTTTGTATGTTCCCGCATCCATCATTTAGTTCAGTCGGTCCCTTCGAAAACGATAGATCGAGATTCCACTGTATATATATATATATATATATATATAACAATTTTTTTATTTTATGTACGTAAGGCGCTTGTAAATGCAATGAACTAAAAGCTAATCGATATTTTTAAATCTAAAAATAAAGTACTGGTGTTTATATGCAATTACATATAAAATTTCAGCA
>OU015497.1:72952897-73160397 GCA_907164885.2 Dolomedes plantarius
TATATATATATATTTGTGTGTGTGTGTGTTCTTAATGTCAATAAATTATTTTTTTATTTAAACTCAGAGTAATAGTGTGAATTTCGCAACGAATTAGCAACGAATTCGATGTACTAATACTAAACGAAAGGGTTTGATCAACGTTATTATATTGATTATTTACATTAATTAAATAGTATACCTTCCCGATTAAACTTTCCCGTCACAAACATTTTATTGGCTTATCAGCATTTATGCAGCCGTTAATAGTAGACAACTTTTCTCCAGAGGTTAACTTTTCTCCATAGGCGAGCGAACCCAATAGGGTTAGTTCACAGCAGCCTTAAGGAGTCCTCGGACAAAAATACACCAGTAAGCAGTTAAAATAGATTTACTCAGATTTGTGCACACAAGTCCCAGAGGAATTTTTATTGATACATGGTCTATAAACGTAATCTACTGAATCTGCAAATCTAATTAATCTATTAATATAAACAGCGAATATTAACAACAGATAAAATGACAAATTCGTTCTTCATGTCAACTATTATCACGTATTTCCTTGTATTGTACTTTTGAAGACTTTAATATTATCAGACAAATAAGAACATTGAAACGAAATGGTTGATAAATAGACGCTTAAAGATAGTGAGACGAGGCTAACTACACTAAGATGAATTTTCCCTTTTAATTGTGTGCATTTGTTTCCTTGTATGTCTCTTAAGACTATATTATAAGAAGATAAGAACTTTGAAATGAAGTTCCTAGTAGCTTAATAACTAGAAACTTAAAGTTAATGAGATGATATCAACGGGATTAAACAAATCATAATTTGTCAACATTCTACTGTAACATATTTTGATTTTATGCACGGCCATAATCCTTAAATCTTAACAAATGCCTTTCATTAGCGTATGGATTCAGGAACGTTCTCAAAGGATTTTTTAACTTGAGATGCCTTATACTAAAGCTAGGGAGAAATAATTTTGTAATCAATTAAACATTCACATGGGAAAAGCAAGAAGAAAAAAATTGTAAAAATTACTTCATTCGTCGTTTAATTTAAAGAAATTGATCATTTGAGGCAGGAAGTTGGAAAGGTGAGCCCACAGTGTTGATACTTATAAGCCAGAATTAGGAAGCATAATAAAACTGGATGGAATAAGAAATGTTAAAAGTCCCCATTTTAAATTAGACGATTTAATTTCAAGTATGTTTAAATCAGAATGTCTGCATTTAAACGGAATATTAATAAAGAATGCTTTGAAACAAGCTAAGAAAATGAATAAAACTGCGAATGAAAGTAAAACACTAATAGCTATCGCAACTAAGAGAAACAGGAATGAAGTTAAGTAAATTGTGCACAAGTGGGCAAATCTTTTTAAAATACTGAGTGAACACAGAATTAAAAGTTTATGGATGATACTGACTGGCTATTAGTCGAATAGGAAAGATTTTTGTAGACTTGCTATTTTTGAGCTAACCATATCACACTGCTACATGTGCCTTAAAATCACGCAGCTACTGATAACATTTCATTGTCCTGTATCCCATTTCTAAGCTAAAATTGAATTGCAACCCCATTTCCATATACTTCTATCTTTAATTCGATCTATTATTATAGCTTCAATTTTCCTTACTGGAAAGAAACCCTTATACTAAACATTAGCGCCCTTTACACGTACGTTCTTTCGCGATTGCTTGGAACGTACAGGATTGCGCGCACACTCCAAGCACTCGCAAAAGAGCGCACGTGTAAAGGGCGCTACGTACGCTCTTGGAGTGCTTGGAGCGTACAGGATTGCGCACGGGAAAACTTGCAGTACGCTCCAAAGCAGCTTTCCCCTCCTCTCCGACACCTTCACACGCGCACTCAATCGCGCGGGATCGTGGTTTCACGCGGGAAAGAATGTACGTGTAAAGAGCGGTATTAGGATATAACATAATGTCACCAGTTGCAAATCCTTGTGTTTTTTATTCTATATCATCGTTTTCGTTTTTTGGAAGGAGAACTGATAGAAAACTGCTGAAGGTTACCATTAGGTTGAAAAAGAATGCTACCAAACTACAGGGTGTCTCAAAAAACCTTGACATATTTTAAAAATTTATAAAAAAGTATACAGTGTAGGAAATGGAAATTCTCAGATGTGTTATCGCATATATTAGCCTTTTTTTCTGTGCCCCAAAAGTTCAACAGAGAGCGTAGTTGTTCCGTGAAAGTGAAAGTTGTAAAATGGCTAAAGTTGTAAATGGCTATTTTGCTGTCCCACAAATTTTTATTTAGATACTAAAATCATTTGTCAACAAGACGGTGCACCGCCTCATTGGGGTGTGATTCACATTTAAATGCGGAATTTCCAAACAGGTGGATTGCGCGAGATGGTCCCATGCAAGGGCAGCCTCGATCTCTAGACATTACACCTCTCGACTCTTTTATTTGGAGATTTTTCGAGGACAAAGTTTATTCAACAAAAGTGGACAGTGTTAAAGAACTACAAAACGAATGATTGCTGCAATTTCATGTGTTACGGAATCCCTTTTTTAACGCCCACGGGCTGAAATGGATTACCGACTGGATATTCTCCGTGCCACAAAAGGAGCACATATTGAAATTTATTGACTATACAAAAACAAACTCTAATATATAAGATAATACGTATGTGAATTTCTAGTTCCTATCATGAGTACTTTTATATATATGTATATAAATATGTTCCGTGACTGACTGACTCACCGACTGACATACAAATCACAGACCAAACCGCTGGACCTAAAGGGCTGAAATTTTGTATGGCGATTCTTCTTATAGCGTAGAGGTGCACTAAGAAAGATTTTTGAAAAATTCTTCTTAGATTTTTTAAAATTAAATTTTTAAGCTGTTTTGGTAACTTTTTTTAACTTTACATTTAAAATAATAATTTGAGGGTTATAAAATTTATATCACGAGAAAGATCATAAAAAT
Organism: Dolomedes plantarius; assembly: GCA_907164885.2. Lineage (NCBI taxonomy): Eukaryota > Metazoa > Arthropoda > Arachnida > Araneae > Dolomedidae > Dolomedes > Dolomedes plantarius. The sequence continues at coordinate 72,955,839 of OU015497.1, forward strand.
TCCTTTAACATGAGATCTTTTTCGAATCTTTACCTCTATTATCTGATTTATGGTGAATTTTTAAAGATTCATTTTTATAATTTAATTTATTAAATGCCGATCACGCGATTTCTTTTTCTGGTAATTTAAATAAATTTATTGTCACGTGCATAACAACTAAATAGACAAAAAAAATTTTTTTTCTTGCCAATGTGGCAGCCGATTGGACATTATCCAAAAAAATATTAAAATAGAGTGAAAGATATTATGTTCCTCAAACTGTGCTACATTAACTGTGTTATATTATTTAGTATGTCCTATTACATTTAATTTGAATATTTTCTTCTACATTATTTTGTCTGTAAAAATATACCTTACGATTTTTTTATAAATATGTTTTTTTTGTTTTTTTCACATCAATTATATACATTGATCGTCGTATTTATTATAAATGTATATATATATATATATATATATATATATATTATCATTAATTGCATACATTGACCGTTGTATTTAATTTGAATGTACTCCGTAGCGAAGTGCGGGTTTTCAGCTAGTTTTATCTACATTTTTAAAATGTATCAAGGTTTTTTGAGACACCCTGTATAACTTACTTCCTTGCAGCTCCCGAAAATGCTTCACTGAATTGCTTTACCATTCATACGCTATTGTTCCCTTTTCCACAATCCCTCTCTCCGTATTGAACTTCGATTATCATCACTGGAAAGATACCCAACAGATAACAGTACAAGATTAACACAATAATGATAAACACTACTAGTTACCACTTATCAGCTTTAACCCCTTCGGTACCAGCATATGTATATGAAGATTACACGTAAAACCAGTTTTTGGGGCATTTAGATTTAAAATATCAAGTAGTAGTTTTCAGATAAATGAGATGCTTTTATTCATATTAATAAGAAGAGATATGTATCGATATATAAATCGATTTATATATATCAACATCTAAATCGATACATATATAAATATAACGATAGTTACATCGATTTATGTAAAAATTACATAAAAATGTTTACAGTTTTTTTACCTTTATATATCAATATCTAAATCGATACACATTGAAATATAACGACATCTAAATAGATACACATAGAAATATAACGATATCTAAATCGATACATATAGAAATATAAAGATATCTAAATCGATACATAAGAAATATAACGATATCACATCGATTTACGTAAAAATTACATAAAAAAGTTAATTTGCAGTTCTGTCAACAGTGGATCCATACGTGGATCCACTGGTATTTGTGGAGAATCAGGCCATGGATTCATACGTGGATCCACTGGTACAGAAGGGGTTAAATCACACAGTAACTGAGAGCGCCTCATTGAATTACTTCACCTTTTCCGTTTCTGTATATTTTCATTTGATAATCATTTCGTTTGCCGTAATTTGGATAATCCAATACGAAGCAGTTAATAGTAATCATGACAGTAAAACAGAATGCGATTGAACCACAATTTAACTTCTTTATAAACATACGCAGCTGCTAAGATAAGTTTATTATGTTACCGTGCCTTTTTTATGCCATGTCTAAATTTTCTATCTCTCTCAACATTCCTTATCTTCTATTTGACTTCGTTTAGTATTGCTTATCATCGTAGGTAAAAAAATCTAATAAAAACAGGGCAGGATTAATATATGGATGAAGTTGTTTACAACAGTTCTACAACTTATTTGCTTTAAAACCACACAGCTACTGAGAATACTTAAATTACCTTACCTTTTCTTTCCTTTGTAATTTTCTAAATTGATAATCGTATCATTTTTCGTCACTGGGAGGAAATCCAATTGGAAACAATACAGGATTTCCATAAATATAAAACAGAATGTGACCTAACTGTAATTTAACTCTTTGAAAACAAAGCAGTAACCGAGAGTGCTTCCGTAATACGCTGATATTGAATTATCTCCCTTTTCCACTTGCTCTTTCTTTTTTATTTGACTTTGATCATAGTAATAGGTTCTCTAGCTGGAAAGATAGCCAAATGAAAACAGGGATTAATACAAGGATGAAACAGACAGGGCTGTTTTCTTCTTTGCTTCAAAAGAACAGAACTACTGTAAACGCTTCGTAAATATGCCACACATTTCCACTCTTAGAATTTTTCAATTTAATAACATCGTTTGAAGGAAAACCAATAAGAAGCAAGGAAGGATTACTGTATGAATAAAACAGAATGCGTCCAAAAGCAACATTACTGCTGTAAAAGATTTCGCAGCTATCGATATTGTTTCATTGAATTAAGTTTATTTAAAAAAAAAAATTCAGTTCTAATCACTTATTGTAACTAATCAGGTATAGTAACGTCCCCCTTGGTTGAAAGATAGCTGAGGAGGTACTAAACAGAATAAGCATGTTGGAGAGATGAAGTTTAACCTGGCTTCAAATTTGCTGCATTAAAATCATGCAGCTACCGAGAATATATCGTTTATGTACCCCTATTGATATGTTGAAATCTCTCTTTCATTCAACTTGGATTATAGATATATACTGTGACTGTGGGATAAAACAGAGTAAGAAAAACATGAACGTAAAGGGAAATAAAAGAACAAGAGGATAAAACGAATAATTACAAGATAAAAAAAAAAAAACTTTTTATATACCATGTTTTTAAAATTTCTGTTGAATCATATAAACTTGACAATTCTATGTACAGGGTGTCCATAATTAAAGTCCCACTTTCAAAAGGCTGCAAAAAAAGAACCACTGGTCAGAATGACTTCAAATTTGAACTGAATACACTGGAAGAAGAGGGAAACGATTTGGCATAATAAAAAAAAGTTCCAAAATGTTGCAGCATACATTTTGGAACTTTTTTTTATTATGCCAAATCGTTTCCCTCTTCTTCCAGTGTATTCAGTTCAAATTTGAAGTCATTCTGACCAGTGGTTCTTTTTTTGCAGCCTTTTGAAAGTGGGACTTTAATTATGGACACCCTGTATTAATAAATACATTTATAAATTTTTTTTGATGAATTATCCTATCAACTTGAAAGAAAATTAAGTTAATTGGAAGTTAACTTGCGTTTAACTTTTTGTTCCCGTCCCGGCCAATAGATGGCTGCACCAGTCTATAAAACAAAATTAACTGAAAACAACTGGAAAGGAATTTAATTCTGCTTAAAGATGGCTAAAAGTATAAAAATAATGCATTCTCATCGTGTTTTGAGCTATTCTAAAAGTTTTAAATGTCTAGCTAGTCGGGAAGTTAGTTAAAAGTCAATTGCAAGATTTGTACGGGACAAACACACAAACAAACAAGAAAGCGAGTTAATAAAAACATGGTAGAAATTCAATGTCATTTTCTCACCACTTGGGAGGGAAATGAGAAATATTTATCTCCTCAAATAAACATATTTGATGAAAAGGAGCTTCTCATTTTTTTATGCCTTAAAAACATTACTCCAACAGATATAATCTCGTTCATACTGCAAGACATACAATGCATATATTGCATGATATATATTCATAATAGGGGAAGATTTAAAATCTTAAGACATCAAAGCAATTTATACTCTGGTATCCGCATAATCAAGTCGCGATTTCTGAGGTTTAGTTATTAGGTAAACACAGTAAGTTTACTTTGAAAGAATTTTTTTTACCCTTTACTTAGGAAAGGGTGCTCTGAGTCTTTTTAGTTGATCTATTTGCTGGTAACAGCCTAAGCTTCGCTAACACCACGTGATATGTTAAGACGCCTTGATTAAGGGATTTACTCCGAAAACTTGAAAAGCATGTTGTCAAAAACGGTGCAAGAAAAAACTTTTTAATCCCGTTTTCGTTTCTTTTTTTCCGTGCTTCGGAAACCATCCAATCAAAAATTATTTCTTTCCAAACGCAAAATAAATATGCGTTGCTTTAAAATTGCAGTGTTTTTTATTTACTTTGTGATGGTGGAATAAAGAATTATTTTTTTTTCTATAAAAATAACATCGTGTTTACCATACTATGAATTAAAAATGTTTGATTTTTGGCATTTTCTATTATATATGTTATCTAAATAGTCCAGTTATTTTTTTATCCTGGTGTATAGTTAAAAGTTTAGTATTTTAAGTCCCTTTCCTGAATGTTCTCCATTGAAAATAATTTATAGTGTTATTTACATTAATAAATTTTGATCCCTCAGTCACAAAATACAAGTAAAATTTCTCCTAATCATGTGATCATTTAAAATGATGATATATATGACTATGTTAAAATAAAGCAAAAAATGCGAATACAAACATAGGAATACATTAATAAATCATACAGGCTTTGGTGATTGCTATTTTAACTACCATTAATAAATCATAAGTCTTATGAATTATGTATATATATATATACACACAGACACACACACACACATATATATACGTATGTGTGTGTGTGTGTGTGTGTCTGTCTATTTATATTTGTATGTGTGCTTGCATATGGATAGACCTTCGAAAAAAGTATCAAAATATGGCCTGCCGAGAGAGCAACAAATATTTAACAAATGATTATTGCCGTACAAACTTTTTAACCTTTTTACAGATAATAAATAAGTTTAGTGCATAGAATAAAGACTTATGTCAAGTATAAAAAATGAATCCAACGGAAAACTTTAGTTCTACTACGCATCCGACTATTTATTTTACTTTGCATGATAGAGTATCATTTTAAAGCGAAGTAAAAATGAAGGCATAAAAATATTTCACGTTTATCTTTTTGAAGGGAAAAGCCTTTTTTCCATGATAAACTTTTTTGAAAGAATTATTGTCTTTAATTTCTGTGGGTTTTCCTTCTTTTTTTGTGTGCTAAACCTATAGAATGTCGATCAATAGATGAATCATAATTCACTGTTATTATATACACTTTATGCAGTATTGATAAATGATGGTAGTATACCGTATTAAAAAATGGAAAAAAAATACACTTCCATTCTTCGAAGAGAAAATACTTTTTCTGCTTCATATTTACTCAATAGAGATATCATTATTAATATAAACTATGTAGATCAATGCTTGAATGAAATTTGATTTTGTTATAAATACTTCACCAATAGTTTTCTTTCATATACTTTCCTTAAAACTGTTGCCCGTTATAATTGATATATCCAAATACTAGCTGAACACCCGTGCTTCGCTACGGAGTACATTCAAATTAAATACAACGGCCAAAGTATGTAATTAATGTCAAATATATATATATATATATATATATATATATATATATATTTAGTTCAGTTTTCTGGGTTCGATGGGATTGAATAAATTCTCTTCAGAAAGTGCACACAAAATAAAATTTATTATACTGTAAATTCTTGAAGCGCATACACAAATACTGACAGAAAACACGTAACAATTGTCTTTTTTACAACAGAAAACTCTAAAAACACAATTCAGGCTAACAGAGTCTTTAATACAATATACGCCTAACGTACTTTCAAACATTCAATACGCAGCAGAAGAGAACGCTGACTTCCAGGTTCAGGTTCAGGTATTTCAAGTTGTCGGAGCTCCAAGGTCTGTAGGACTTTATCTCCAATTGTAACATTATGCATCAGAAATATATTTGATCAGCAGGTAATTAAATATCATATATAGTCCCTTATCAGTAAAAACATAATACAAGTTAAATAAGTAATAGTTTAAAAAAAAGCAAACGCCAGGAATCGCATCCGGGAGAAAAAATTACAAGGCGCACGCGCATCCACTGGGCCAGAGTTGCCACAGTTATTTAAGAGAAATGAGGAAGATATTCGCACTGAGATTATAATAAAGTTCTAGAGGGGTTATAAAAATACAAGAGGGAGGAGTTTAAAAATAAAAATAAGTAAGCAAGATAGAAGAGACAGTGTTAGCTCTTAAGGAAACACGCCCGAGGGCGTTTACGGTTAGCACGGTGGGAGTAGTCATAGTAGAAACTCAGCTATAATCTCATTGCGAATGTTAGGAATATTATAAAAAAAATTCTTAGAGAGTTTAAGTGCAGTTTCCTTGAAGGAAAGGATGAAGTCTCGTCGTATGGTTTCATTAGACATATAACGGATTGCTCGGCGAATACCCCTGAGAGTCAAGTTCTGGATGACCTCCAGTTTTTGGATTATGAGTTTTCGCGGCGTAGCACCAAACCGGTATTCCATAAAGAGCTACGAGGAGAATAACTTGTTTAAAAAGAAGGACTTTGTTTCTCATGGAAAGATGGTTGCCGTATATTAATGAGAGAAGTTGCATGGTAACAGCGTTACATTTTTGTACTAGTTTATCGACATGGAATTTCCATGCCTGCGATCAAGGGTCACACCAAGATAGGCCACAGTGTTCTCCCAGTCAATAGGCGAATTATATAGGTAAAGCCGAGGGGGATAACAGCAACGATTGGAAACGAAAATCGCGTGGCACTTAGAGGGGTTGATTCGAATTTTCCATCGCGTGACCCAACTCTCTAAATTGTTGATATGCCGTTGGATCTGACTGGCAAGATAATTAATGTTGTGAGAGGTAGAGAGGATAGCTCTATCGTCCGCATATAAGAAGAATATTAATTCCTGTAGGAATATCATTTAAGTACAAATTATACAGGGTCGGGCCGAGAATGCTACCTTGAGTAACACCTGAAGAAATATAGCAATTACGGGAAAGATCGCGATTAACGCGGACAACAAAATTACGATTATGGAAATAGTTATGAAGGAGGTGAATAAGAGACTCAGGCAATTTAATATCGATAAGTTTATAGATGAGAACCTTATATACACTATAACATACATATGATGAACTATACATATAACTATACATATGATGACCCAATCAATCAACCAAATTTGAAAGGATATATAAAAAAATTGCTATTAAAAAAGGTAAAATAAAAAAAAAATTGAATTGGGATTTTTTCCTTTTTTTCCTTTTAAAATTAAAATTTTGGGGGAGAGCCCCAAACATACGGTGCCCCTAGGCCCGGGCCTACCAGGCCTATTGGAAAATCAGGGATTGTCCACTAGGTCATAATTAGGAGAGAATTTCTCGCGATATGTGTTAGCAATAGTATTACGTAGCTTTGTCCGCGTCTTCGAAGGCAATGATATTAGGTCCTTGAATGGGTGGGAAGTTATTATGTTTAGATTTAAGGGTTTTAACGGACCGCCAGATAGTGTTGTCTTGAAGAGAGAGACTTTGGAGGAATTCAGACCAATTTTGTTGTTTAAATTTACGTGTATCGCGGCGGACACGTGCGCAAAGGTAATAATAATTTTGCCTATGCTCTGGGAAACGGGTGAATTGGTAGAGTTTGAGGGCCACGTTACGGTTTTTGATTATGGTAACAATATTAGCTGGGAGATTATGAAATATCGGTTTTTTAAGGGTGTGCGAAGAGCTAATTTTAACGTTGATAATTTTGTTAGTAAGAGTTTTGGTGGTATGCTCGATGTTCTTGCAGAAACGAATGGAGGGGTAAATAAGATCGGAGCGACTTAGAATACTCTGGAACTGGTCCCAGTTAGTTTAGTTTGGGGGATTGGGATTATCGATATCAACCTGCTGGTCGAAAGTAATTAGAACGGGAAGGTGGTCCGAGTTGAAGACATCAAGAGTTTCATTAGTGAAAGGATAGGGAATGTTTTTAATAAGAGCCAGGTCAATAGTAGAGGAGCTATGACAGTAAAAGTGCGTAGGAGAAGGAGGTAGCAGAAGTTTAACATCCGTGTTGTTAGAGACGAATTTCTGAAGGGCTCTACCAGAAGAATTAGTAGAACGACAATTCCAGGCAGTATGATGCGCATTAAAGTCGCCAGCGGCAATGCAGAAATTATTGGAGCTGAAAATTTTGTTAAAGTCGGACACCAGAAAATTTTTATTAGGAGGGACGTAGACAGAAGAAATTAAAATTTTGTTGTTTCTATCTGCCATAACCATGATAGAAATGTTCTCTGCTCTTACCGTTTAAATAGATTTTAAGGGGAAGTGTTTCAGATTACAATTTGGCAAGGGTGGGCGGTCGTTACAAAAAAGGATATAATTTGAGACGTTGAAGCGCCAGGGCGATGTAAATTTAGTTTCCTGGATAAGTGCGAGGTCAATATTAGAATTTTCCATGAAATTCCGAAATTCAACAATTTTATTGGAAAAACTGTTGGCATTCCAGAACAAAACTCTCAGCGAGGGGAGCGAAGTCGAGCTAGACATGATCAGAGGCGGGGTTTAAGTACTTAGCAATAATTTCAATGATATCAAGGAGTCTTTGGAAAGGATTGCTTTTATTTTATTTGAGAGCATCAGCAATAGATTTAAAAAGTTCAATAATATCAGTATCGGTAAAATCCTTCATCATTTCTTTGATGGCTCTAAAAACTTCGAAGATTTCAGCAAAAGTAGAGGTTGACACAGGAGCAGACTTGGGTATGTCAGTAGGCGGGGAGTTAGTATCAGCAGCCGGGGAGGATGCGGCCGAGTTTTCAGTATAAGAAGTGATCGAATTTTTCTTCGATTTAGACATTGATGCTGGATTTTTTAATTTTATTGGAGCGGGATCCTTGGAATTTGATGTAGACGGGACGGAGGAGACTTCAGCAATATGAGAAATGCCTTACGATGTTGATGCATTGCGTATTTCGTGTGAAATTAATTTTTTGGTGTTCCAGGCTCAAGTTTTAGAGGGTTTGGAGGGGATAAATTCCTCTTTCTTGTCAGTATTGGAAATGTCCTTTGGGACATTATTTTTTGTCATATTTGGAACAATTTTCACGGTAGTTTTTACGTGATTTTTTTTCTCTAATTTTCGGGTTTAGTGGGAAACCACCGTAATTGGCACTGTGACTGCCTTTGCAATTAGCACATTTGGTGCCCGCGTCAGAGTTGTTGAGAGTGCACTCATTAGAATAATGGCCTTTCCCGCATTTTAAACACCTGGGCGAAAGCTTACAGGTGAGTGAGGAATGGCCGAACATCGGTAGCACTGGCATCGGTAGCACTGGCTGACACCAAATTGCTTAAAGTGCTCAAATGTTACGCTTAGATAATTGATAGTTTTAATTTTATTAAAGTTATCTATACTAGGAGAGGGTCTCATAGAGATAACAAAAAGAGGCATGGGCCTTTTTGTTTTCCTACTTGTTTGGTAGGCAGTTTTAATGGGTTCCAAACCGATCTCTCTGACAGCACTTTCAATATCGGCGGTGTCAGTGCAGGAGAGAAGGCAACTGACTACAAATTTCCTTGGACGTTCGGATCTTGAATCCATTGTCCGAAATGGAATTTTTAAGTTTTCCGGGTATTTTTGGATGACCAGGTACGAGTCAACATTATTAATATTTACCTTAATAAGTGTGCCAGAAAGAGAATTATCAACATCCGGAGCAAGTTCTTTGATATTATGGACCATAGTTCTCCACTTACTATCAAGCTCAAAAAAGGCGCTGACTTCCAATGCCAATCTCAGGTATATTTATAGATTTCCAAAGCGACCTCTATCAGCCACCAGCTAGAAATCTCGAGAACGTACGAGAAAGATCTAGAAGGTTGGCGACAATTTGGTCGCGAAATTTGCGACCAAAATAAGTCTTCAAATCCATCGCCAATTTGGCGATAACTCTCGTGCTTGGCGAGATTACCATAGACTCTCAAAATTCGTAAAAATATATATATATATATATATATATATATATATATATATATATATATTATTTATTTATTTATATAGACAAAACAATGTAGAAGAAAATATGAAAATAAAATCTAATAGAACATAATAAAGTATATAGTACAGTTTGAGGAACTTTTCTTTTACTGTATTTTAATATTTTTTTTGATAATGTCCAATCGTCTGCGCATTAGAAAGAAAAAAAATAGTTTGCCAATTTATTTCATTGTTATGCACGTGATGCAATATTAGTTTAAAGTATAGCAAAAAGAAAAGAAACCACGTGATCAGCATTTAATTAATTAAATTCTAAACATTAATCTTTAAAAATTCACCAAAAGTCAAAAAAGGCAGGTAAAGATTTGAAAAAGATTTCATTTTAAAGGAATTTTTATGATCTTTATTGTGATATAAATTTTATAACCCTCAAATTATTTTAAATGCAAACCTAAAAAAAGTTCCTAAAACAACTTAAAAATTTAATTTAAAAAAATCTAAGAATTTTTCAAAAATCTTTCTTAGTTCACCCCTACCGTATCAGAATCGCCCTGCAAAATTTCATCCCTTTAGGTCCAGCTGTTTGGTCTGTGCGTTATATGTCAGTCAGTCAGCCAGTCAGTTACGGACCTGTTTTATATTATATAGATTAACAGGCATTTAATTCAAACAGCTGTAAGCTCTCGCTCATAGTTAATTTGAGAAAAATTTCTCAGGCTTGAAAACTCAGTCCTTTTATGGCGTGCATCCTTTGAAATAGAGCGAGAATAATAACTTGAGTAAAAGATATTCACACTCGTTCAGTCATCTCTGGTTTTTATTTTGGTGATTTTAATGAGTATCATTTAATTAATCGTTTATTTTGGAAACCTGAGAGCGGAAAAATATAGAGCATACAATATCTGTAATGAATAGAAAACATAGTTAATTATTATATGTATGAAAAGAAAGAAAATGCATAATATAAAAAAAAAATTTCACTTTCTCTTTAATACATATTATTATAGTTAGGAGTAACAAATTGTTTCTCTTAATTATAATAATACTTTAATACTTTTTAATAAGGTTTTATAACCTAATCAATTTCTGAGCAACCGGGTTGTAGAAAGGCCATCGAATTTGTGCTTTTAGGTGACTCTCAGAGGTAGAACTTCCTCAACTTTTAGATCCTAATCAATCTTTAGCACGGTTTTATATCCTAATCAATGTCTTAGCAACTGGGTTGTAGAAAGGCAATCGAATTTGAGCTTTTAGGTGACTCTCAGAGGCAGATCTTTCTAATTTTTTCATTAGAGTTGATCCATTTCTGGACTTAATATTCAAGAATATTTTCTATTTTATAAGATATTTATAGATATCCACTTTTTTGTTTGACATTTAATATAGGGATCGTCTCCAAATGTAAGCCTTAATGCGCCTTTTCTAATAATTATTTCATCAGTCGTTTATAGAAAAAAGTTGCATAGAGCTATCTATACACTGACTACAAGAATAAAAACAAACAGTTAATATTAAACGTAAAACCCCGTAATAAGGAATTAACTACAAGTTGTTTAAAACAACCATCGGGATTTTACGATTACTGACATCTTTTAACATAATTTTAACAATATAGTTCTTTAAAGTCAAAGAAGAAGTTTCATACTTTCAATCGAAACACGATTGTAATTTAAATTTTAACACCTACCGCTTGAAGTAAAATTTCCGCTTCACATTTACCGAGTGAGATGCAAATCCACTTGACATTGACGTTCCTCAGGGCTCTGCATGTCACACGCATTGAACGATATTTAATTGATTTCTAAGCGATAATCCAAGTTTTCCTCTTTGTGGAGGGAGGTATTACTTAGGGTGGATTCAAATGAAATAAAGACAGGAAATTAAAGATTTTTTGAAAATCTGCTGCTTAGTTATTAAAGAAATGGCATTGCTTTAGAAATTTTGGCGAAACACATTACTCTATATACAGCATATGTACAAAAATGTATCTTAATTCAAATATTTCTCAAGCTTTCATATACAGTCGAACCCCGTTATTCGAGATGTTCTGCCGACCACAGCGTGAGCTTAAACGGCGTTTATATAAAAGCATCCTCGGTGCAAAAAGCGACTACCTGTATCTTAAAAATTTTAATTCTCAATTAATCTCTACTGATTAATTCAGTAGTCGACTGAAAAAGAGGTTCATTATAGCCGATTCTTAAGATTTCTGAGGTTTGCTATAAAAGGATAAATTAGCATTAAATACAATAGAAAAAAGGCTGGACCAAAATATTCGTTCGCTATATACAGGGTTCGCTATAACGAGGTTCGACTGTAAAGGGGAAAAAAATTCTCAGGCTTTCATATGTAGTCTGAGGATTTCCTTCCGATTATATGTATGGAAGAAACGTATATATGATCGGAAACACTAACTTCCCACTTTAGCCGATTTTTAGCATTTTTTGGGGAAAAAATGGGGCTGTGTTAAAAATTACACCCGGAATCATAAATTTTTCATTTTTCTTGAAGTTTATTTACATTTCGTCAATGTATGACTTTTTGCCAAATATTTTTAGCACTTCGGTAAGCTAACAAAGCAAAGAAAATACGCAAAGTATAGGTAACAGATAAATTATTCGATATGACTTAAATCAGATTTTTTTTGTCAAAGACAAGCCATATAAGCTGAACGGACCGAAATGTAAGTTTCCGTAAGTACACGTATTGAACTTTACCCGTTTTAGCAAGTTTATGTTTATGATTCTGGTGAGCCATAAAAAAATTCTAAGAAATATTTAATCAAGACTTTTTCTAGACTTCAAAAAAAATTATTTCTTCATTTCTTTTACGAGACTGGGTGTAACAGTTGCATTTACCATAGCGAGCGAATAATTAATACTCATTTAAAAAATCCTAAACTGAAAAAGGTCCATTCAAAGGTCGAGGTCTTGAGGTGATTGATATCGACCTCGTTTCTAAACTTTGGGGTGATATCTTCAAAGATTACAACTTGTGAATTTTCAAACACAAGTGGAATTAGATTTGTTTCTTGTAAACTCCGAAGTGGTTGGTATACAAGTTCGGAGTATAAAAGAAAATACTCCGAACAATAAAATTTTACATTTTCAACTGTACAAGCATTAGCTTATCTGGTCGAATTAACGGATATAGTTTTTCTTGAACAAGCTTATGTGGTATAGGATATTGTCTTTAGCTAGAATAATTTACGTACATTATAATGAAATGAAAAAAATGTAAAGGCTTCTTAATTCCTCTGATTTCTGCTGAATTTTGATTTCAAGAAATTGGAAAGTATGTAAACAAAATGGAAAATCTTATTGCTCGAAACACTTTGGAGGTTCTTATTAAAATAAAACTTACCAGAAGCAAAAATAGCAAGCAGATTCTCAAATAGAAAATAGATAGCAAAATATTCTTAAAAAGCAAGAATGATTGCTAAAGTGAAAGAACAGCTTCTGGGTATTTAATTTACACAACGTCCCCAATTAAGTTAATTGAATCAGAAGAAGACTTAATTAGTGCTGCTTTTCATTATAACCCTTGAATTAAATCAAAAGAATGTCGGGTTATTGGTTTTTTTTATAAATCAAAAGGAATATGTTTTTAATCGGAGAACACTATGATATATGTCCCATCGAGAAAGTTAATCAGTTCTATTTTTGAACTGGCATTAATGTTTCTGTTTAATCTCATAATTGTGGTAATTTTTTTCCCGGATACTTTACTTAAAAGTATTTAGGTCATGCCTTAGGGAATAGATAAAAAACATTTTATGAGCTGGACTTGACTCCACTATACACTCATAAACAATCTTCATCTTGCTCTTTATTAAAGTTCATCGGAAATTCGCCCGAGCGTATACAGAAAAATATACTGGCGATCGATGGCTCAATTGCAATCTCGCTCATGGAGATAACAACACAAAAGAGACAACCAAAACGAAAGCAAACGAAAAGGCCCGTGCCATAGGCAAAACTAATAAATAAGAAAATATAGCAAAAGCTTATTGCTGAAACAAAACCAAGTACATCAATTTAATTTAGAATCAAGTAATCTTCCTGTTGCTGAAACAAATATGAAACCTGTTGTTTGTTATCTCGTTTGAAATCAACCCGGCATAGCAACCCCTGCATAGCAAATACCTGCATACACAGTCGAAGGTTAATTTACGCGGTTCAGTGACATTTTTCATTGCTGTGCGGCTCGAGAATGCCGGACAAACAGTACAGATCTGTCATCCACTCAAGGCACCCCAAGCCCCTCTGTTGTTTTTTAAAATAAAAATTCTGTTAAAAATAATTTTCCCAAAAACCTCAAAATTTTCATTCTCGCAACTTCAAAAATGGGTGCAATGCGTCAGGCAAAAACAAGAGAACAGGGGTAAAATGCATTTTAATACTAAAATAATGAGAGTGTCTTCCGAAAGTCATGAAAAAATGAGTGTAGATCGAAATATTTATGAAGAAAAACAGTTTCAAAATTTATGAAAATATGGGGAAGTGATCTGGAGATAGCGGTAAAACTAATAACAACGGCAATTCAAATAATATCTCGCGTCTTTTTTGAGACTGTATTGAATTTCTCTCGGTCAGGCTGGTGTCTGTATGAGAGATAGTCTACCCACCTTTATTAAATAAGCAGCATCATTCTATTGATTGATCAGCTTGTTATCATAAAAGGATTGACTAAATTTTTGCAGTTCGTTTGAGAAGCTTACGAAATTTTTTGAAATAATCCGGAGGTGTAATGGCACTCATCAAAATGTAGGAGGTCCCAGTTTATATTCTTATGCTGGCCAACAGGCTTTGGTACTGTCTACAAACTGAAAGGAAATAAAAGCCTTTCAGAAAACTGTTACAAAGTGTCATTTTTCTTTTCAAAAACGAAGCATTTTGTATCCATTTTAAAGTATATGTTGTAAGGTATCGCATTATTTTATCGCATTGCGCTATTGAATTTTTAGTTAGGTTCACTTTCTCGGCCCTTTCATTTCTTAAAATGTGATCTCTTTTTCTAAGAAGATAAAAAGAAAGAAAAAACATATTCATTCTTGATTTATGACATCAGATAGGTATGTGCTATCTATATATCAGATGAATGTAAGTGCTGTGGTTATCTCTTGCTGCTTTAGGGGGGACATAACCGGGATATGTTATTTAATGCTGATTAAGAGAGTGTCGAACGTACCGACTCTGACATCACAGGCCATCGTTCAGCCGAGGGGCTAAAAATCTCTTTTGGTGAATCAGTACTTAAATTAGCTTTAACCAACATTATTTATTAATATGCGCGTCGGCAGATTTAATTGTAAGCTTCCTTCGCAGAGACCATGAACGTTCAGAAATTCTTCTCAACAGCTAGAACTGAGTTGTACCTCAAAGTATGACTACTTGGAAGTAGTGTGCCACAGTAATCACTCACCAGATCTTTGGACATAAGGCTCCAGGGACGAAAATCCTAGACTGGAAATCGTAAGAGAAATTTCTGAACAATTATCCACAATTATCCGAACAGATTGTAGTATTCGTGGTGGATAATGGGGAAATTGCAGAGGAAGCACACTTATTAGATATCAAACAATCGGGAACAAGCATCTGACTAAATATATAATGGCTTAAGACAGTTAAATCAATCCTCTCTTTATATCCATTAACATCACTTTAGAATTGTTCAAGTACAGAACGGGGAATGATTCATCAGATGCTTGTTGCAATAGACAACGTATGATTGTGATGCAGACTCCTTTGTTAACAATTATGCCCATTATCATCCTACATATTCTACGAGAATACTCAGAGACTGAAGTAGAGGTCAGTCTTCTAGAAAGGCCTAGTGTAACATGAGAGATATGTAGCAGTTAGTTCGTGACGGAAAATATCCTCATTTAACATTTGTACTCTTATATTTTGTGATGTGAAATCCGTCGAGGTTTCCCCGTTTTGCACTTTGCTGTATTTACATTTATGTACTCTCACTTGTATTCTTAAACCAAGCTAGATGCTATCCTTGCTTTATTATTTGAATTACTGTAGTTTTCGAACCATAAAACTCACCTTTGTACATAAAAAAAGTCTACTTAAAATCAGGGTGGTCTTATGGTCCGAAGGTAAAATTAAAATAAAATGAATATTTAATTATATATATATATATATATATATATATATAATTTTTTGAATTTATTATATTTTTATCTTTATTAAGTAAGAAATTGATATATTTACATAGCTAACAAAGTATGAAATATTTTATTCTAAAAATGCTCCCGTAAATTTGATGTTCATCTTATCGTCCGGTGCGCCTTATGGTCCGAAAAATGCGGTATATACAGTAGTTCTAATTTCGGTAACTTTGTTGGCCATCACAAGTCAGTAATTATGATAAATGGATAGTTTACTCCTTATATAATTCTTATATTATATTAAGGTGAACAATTTAATAGCGCCGAGATAAACTTAAACAACACAAGGTACGTAGATATGCAAACCCCAGGCCAACACAGGAGTTAAGTTACCAAATTTCTAGAGCATTAGCTACCTTAAAAATATTACTATCACAATTCATTTTATATCCCATATTTCCCTATTAAAACCTCTAAGTTTGTGCCCGTGTGTTATATTAACATACAGCTCTTAAGAACTGATAAATAGTCATGTTCAGTCACTTTTGAGGAAAGAAGAAGCAATTTGAGAAGGTTCTAGATAGAAATTTATTTTCAGTTAAATACTGTAACACATATAGTATTTTTTTTTCCTGTTTCAAAACATGGCTTTCCCGAAACGCAGAAACAAAGTAGTTTTTCAGTTAAAATTCATCACGGAGCCACCTCCAGATACTTTATAACAATCCGGTTTATTTTCCTGGAAAATAGTGATACAGGTGATGGCTTGTATGTTTTACCGATTTCCTGAACATCGGTATTTTATCTTAAAAATGCGAATCCAAGTACACCAGAATAAACATATTACTTGGCATTAATGCACTATGAGCAAATGCATAGTTGTTTAAGACTTTTATAACATGAATAACCGTCGCATGCCTGATTTCTGTCATGTTATCGCTGCACGATGTTGGGACGTATAATGTTTGTTATTATTAAGTAGAATAGCTTTACCCTATTTTCTCCTTGGAGTTACCTTACCCTAGCGGACTGTATTAGTGTGAAACAAACACGTACACATAGCTCCAATTCAAAGAATATTGCATTTAATCAGTCTAAAGAGACACGTCAGAAGAACATTACACAGATAAGACACACATAGGTGGAAAGGACGTTGCTTTTAAATCATGACTGATAGAAAATTTCACTTCACTTCGACAAGGGATGAACATTTCCCTTCACTTCACTTCGAATGAAGGATTCAACATTCCGCCCGCCTTGAAACCTCAAGGGGGTTTCAATTAACAAAACAAAGCATAATATAAAGAATATACAATATACATAAACATAAACAGAATTAAATGTAAAAAAAAGAATGCTGTTAAGCATTTACAGAATTCGGAAGTTTGTACACCTTGTTAATATTTCTGGTCATTTGTCCATGGTTAGTGTTTACAGTCACAACACGAACCTTGTGGTCCTTCCCCGGAAGGATCTTACTTATTCGTCCCAGTGTCCATTCTAAGGGAGTAGTATTTTCTCTCTGGACTATGACCATATCTCCACCTTGGAGATTAGGCGTAGATTTCCACCACTTTAAACGAGGCTGAAGTCTATGTACTTATTCCTTGGACCAGCGATCCCAGAAGAATTTTCGAAGTCGTTGTATAAGACGCCACCTCTCGGTAAGGCAAGTAACCTTCGTCGGCAAAGACGGCTCTGGAAATTGATGAATCGGACCTCCAACTAGGAAATGAGCTGGAGTTAAGGCACTCAATTCGGACGGATCAGATGATAATTCAGTAAGAGGTCTGGAATTAAGACAGGCCTCTATCTGAGAAAGTAGAGTAGAAAACTCCTCGAAATTAAGAAGCCCAGAGTTAGATGTTTTTATTAATAGATACTTTTCACTTTTAACTCCCGACTCCCACAAACCTCCAAAGTGAGGGGTATATGGAGGAATGAAGGACCACTCAATGCCCTTCATTGAACTGAAGTCTTGCACTTCTGAATGACGGCACAACTCGAACAGTTTTTGAAGATGTCTAGAGGCACCCTTGAAGTTAGACGCATTGTCTGAAATAATCTTGTTCGGACAAGCTCTTCTCGAAATAAATCTGCGAAGTGCAGCTAGAAATGATGCCGTGGAAAGTTCGGAGACGAGTTCAAGATGTATTGCCTTCGTTGCTGTACAAATAAAAAGACAAAGATATGACTTGAACTTGGTTGCTTTACGTTTATGCTCACATTTAGTGTAGAATGGACTTGCGAAGTCCAATCCAGTGCTATTGAATGGACGAACTTGAGTAATACGACTAGTAGGCAGATCTCAAATCAACTGGGGAGACGATTTCAGATTTAGCTTAAAGCACTTTAAACACCTTTTAAGCTCCTTGCGAACAACTGATCGCCCATCGACAAACCAAAATTTTTGTCGTATTAAGGATAGTGTTAACTGGGGACCAGCGTGAAGATTAGTAAGGTGGTAAAACTCTCTAACCTTCCTTGTAAATTCGTGATTCTTAAATTCGTTATTATGTTAAAAGCACTGCGTGCTTTTGGTCATATGAAAATGAAAAATGTTTGGAAAGTCTGCCTCCTACACGAAGAATGTCATCTGAATCACAAAACACATTTAGAGGAAGTAGTTTACTATCACGTGGCAATGGTTTTCCTTCATTGAGGAATTTTATTTCGAGCGAAAACGCCACCCTTTGAATTAAACGCACAATATGCGTAACTGCGTTACTGAGCTCTGAGGTTGTCAAGCAACCAGACCTATTGGAGGTAAAGGGACGGCTGTTGTGTAAAAATCTAAGAATCCATGTGCACACGCGAATTAATTTTGAGAAAGTTGAATATCTAGAAATTAAGAAGTCGGTATCTACACAACGAACGGTTACAGTTACATTTTTTCTTTCCTCTCTTAAAACTTCATCATCAAAAGTAACTTGAAACTCTTCCTTACAAAAATATGTTGACGAATTCAACCAATCTGGGACATTGAGCGATATATCACATTTCAAAAGCTTTGAAGGTAAAAGTCCACGTGTAGTCCAATCCGCCGGATTTAGTGAACCTCGGACGAATTTCCATTCCGCACTCGGTATGACTTCCTGAATTTTAGCCACTCTATTCGCGATAAACGTTTGCCATCTGTAGGGTTCTGATGATATCCATGCTAACGGTATCCTGGAATCTGACCAGGAAACCACTCTTCGGATTGGAAGTTCTATGTACTGCAACACTGTCTTTAAAAGATTTGCAAGCAATAAAGCAGCACACAACTCCAACCTTGGTAAGGATTGAATCTTTAATGGAGAAACTCTCGTTTTGGATGTAAGTAAAGAAGCATAAACCTCTGAACTAGATTTCATGCACCATAAATAAACGACCGCGGAAAAAGCCTTCTCGGAGGCATCACAGAATGCGTGCAATTCGAGTTCAGTATTTACCTGTAAGACACACCTAGGGATTTTTATTTTCTCGGTGAGAACCAGTTCTTTGCGAAACGCTGTCCACCTTTTGTTTAATTCCTCTGGAATCAGTTGATCCCATGCAAGGTTGTGTTTCCATAACTCTTGAAGTAATATTTTAATAAATACCACACAGGGGGCCAGAAATCCCAAGGGATCGAATATTCGAGAGATTTCGGATAAGATTTCTCGTATGGTATACAACTTTTCCTTCATCGGGGCAACAGAGAAACTGAAACAGTCAGCTTTCGGATTCCATTTGATTCCGAGGACCTTTACTTCATTGTCCGATTGAATGGGTATAACACCGTGTTCCCCCTGTTCATCTGGAACTTCTGTAATTATTAATGGGCTGTTGGAATACCATTTTCGTAGATTGAATCCACCTTTCTTCATCAAATTGGTTAGTTGAGTCACTAGCTCAACAGCTTCTTCCCTTGATGCAGCTCCAGTCAATAGGTCATCCACGTAAAAATGATAAAGAGTTGCACGGGAAGCTAGTGGAAAGTCGTCTTTATGGTCTAACGCGAGTTGATGTAGAGTTCTTGTGAAGAGAAATGGGGCACTTTCAGTACCATAGGTGACGGAAGTTAGTCTGTACTCTTTCACGGGTGCGTCAGAAGACTCTCTCCAAAGAATTCTTTGCCAGTCTTTATCATCTGAATTAATCTTGATTTGCCGAAACATTTTCTCCACATCTGCATATATAGCGATGGAAAAGGTTCTGAAAGTAAGCAGAATTGAAAATAAATCTTGTTGCACGCGAGGACCAACAATTAGGAGGTCATTCAATGAGTATCCGGAAGATGATTTTGATGACGCATCGAACACCACCCGAAGCTTAGTTGTAGTGCTCTAATCTCTCATGACCACATGATGAGGGAGATAGTATGCTTCCCTTTTAGAATACTCGGCCTCAGGAACAGGTTTCATATGGTTTAACCTAAAATACTCTTGCATAAAGTCTCCGTACTATTTATATCTTACGGGATTTCAAGATAACGAACGTTTTACAGACTTGAGTCGGCGAAGAGCCGATTGTTTGGATTCTCCGAGTTTCGATGGTGGAGAATGAAACGGGAATTTCACTACATACTTACCATTCTTGTCCCGGGAATAGTTCTCCCTAAAATGTTCTTCACACGCTTTCTCAGCATTAGTTAGTTTACTAATAGTAGGCACAGAGTCTAATTCCCAGAACTTCCTCACTAACTGATCTGTAACTAGCTGGATGTTATTGACATGAATAGTCGTGGACACGTCATAAGAAGGTACACTGCCAGCAATTATCCATCCTAGTTCCGAACGAACTGCGAAAGGTTTACCTTCGCCGAAGGAAAGAGACTGACCTTTAAGCAATGGAAGAGCAATGTTAATTCCGAAAAGAATATCAATAGGACCTCTTTTGTAAAACATTGGATCAGCCAATTTCAAATCCCTAAATGGTTCCGAACAAGAAGGATCTAAATTGCAATGTGGAAGTGGACCCACTATTTTGTTAACAACATACACTGAAGCGTTGAAGAAAGAAGTTGAGGTAAAATGGGGAGTAAACTTGATTTCAGAAAGTCCATTTGTATAAATTTCTGCTGCTCCTAAACATGAAATAGGAACCTTTGCTCTTTGCTTTGGTAAAGCTAGCCTTTGTAAGCAATCGCTAGTAATCAGAGAAACTTGGCTCCCAGGATCAAGAAGAGCTCGACATAAATGAACACCTCCGCAAGAATCACTAACACTAATTACCGCAGTACATAATAATACCTGTGCCTTTGAAACAAAATCTGAGCAACAAGAGCTAATGCTAGGGTTATTTATGATTTCGCCGGTTGAAATAGAAGCAAAGCTACCAACACTAGATGCGGCGGGTTGAAACACCCTAGCGCTTGCAGAAAGCCCACTTGGACTAACCTTATCCGTCTCAGATTCATTAGGTTTGGACTCGTGCATGTTTTCGAAATGTAACAATGTATGATGAGACCTTTTACATTTACGACACTTATATGTACTTTTACACATTGATTTGCAGTGAAACTGGATCAAACAATTAAAACAAATATTATTTACTTTGACGAAACTCACGTGGTTTTGCACAGACAATTTTAGAAATGAATCACATTTACTGAGTACATGCCTACCCTGACAAAAGACACACTTAACTTGAGATTCTGAAAATAGTAACCATTCTTCTCTACTTCCAGAAAAAGAAGGATGTGTCAAAGTGCGGAGTTTAACTTCTACAGAATCGGGCGTCTTTGGAACTATTACCTTCGATTCATCCTTTTTGCGTTTATAATATAAAATTACTGTATCTATCCTAGCCAACATTTCATTTAAAGATTCAATAATCTCATCCCTTCCAATACCATATGGTTCAACTTCCTCATCCAAACACAAGCCAAATAAGTTATCAAATATGTCCTTTAAATCCTCACCAAATGTTGCAAACCAAGTTCTTCGAACATTGAGCTCAGCTAAATTTAACTCGTTTATATCTTCTATAGTCCTCGTTTTTAGACGAGTCAGAGATGATTTCAGGGCTTTCTTGCGATTTAGAAAACCCTTTAAATCCATAACTGATTTTTTAAGAATCAACTATAAACCACTGCTAACTTACGTTAAATAACAAGAACGCTCAAGCAAAACCGAACGTACCGAATTCGGAATAAAATTCAACAATTCAACCTTACTCTAAGTATTATTAATGGAAGTATAATTCAAATGCACTAATGCAACTAACACAAGTAGAAAGCGATAAATCACTAATCAAACACGAATACTTCAGAAAATCTAAAACTACATAAAAACTAAACAACCAAGAGTACTACAGAATCTAATGCTACAAAATCAATCACCGTAAATGTAGCTACATGAAATCAACCACATCGAAAGTTATTTTATCTCAAGTAAAATATATACATGCAAAATAAATGGAATGAACTCACCCAAGTAGAATTAACAACACTGACTAGAATTAGAACCACACTTCAAGACTAATGCAAACGAAAGGCGTTGGCCGCCGAATATTTCACAAACTTGAATTCGACTACACAAAACTGATAAAAATTCGTAAACTCTGGCTCGACGGACCACAAAAATGGAGTTTCCTTACCCTAGCGAACTGCATTAGTGTGAAACAAACACGTACACATAGCTCCAATTCAAAGAATATTGCATTTAATCAGTCTAAAGAGCCACGTCAGAACATTACAGAGATAAGACACACATAGGTGGAAACCACATTGCTTTTAAATCATGACTGATAGAACATTTCATTTCACTTCGACAAGGGATGAACATTTCACTTCACTTCACTTCGAATGAAGGATTCAACACTCCTCTTTCTATTTGAGAAAAATTAATATAGTTACACTTTGTACAGAAAATTGTTAAGGTGTTAAAACCAGTTTCTGAACATCTCTCATAATAAATTATATTTGTTTTCCTATTAATAACAAATTACCCTTTTGCATTTCTGTGAATCCACTGAATTGGAATTGATGAAAGAAATATGTTCATTTCAATATAAGGTATATAATATCTTAGTGCAAAGATGATGATTAATTCAGCTCCATAAAGGGGAAGGCTTAAAATTTAGGGATAAAACTCGCAGCTGTTTATTCCGAATACTGAGTTTTACCCTTCGGCCAAGAATTTCTTCTGTTCCTCTAACTTCAACAAAAGTCAAAATATTTCTTTTTGATAGCGTGTGATCTGCCGATGAGATGGGTGATATTTTTCTTGCTTTTGTTATTTCCATAACAATTACCCTTTCTTGTAGGAGTCTATGCCTGAAAAATAAGGGATATATTTCTTTTTTCTTGACAAGTTTCTCGGTGAGACTTGGATAAGATTTTTCGGACTGTAAGGAATTATAGCACCCCAAAAATCTTCTTCTGTGTATGGGACTTCAGATTATTCATCAACAAAATTTTATCTGGAGAACGTATTTAATTTTCAAGTAATATATAAAATTGAAGCAAAAAAGTGGAACAAATAGATAGTCTCTTCTAACGAAATTTTACAGGTTATTAACGTGGGATTACTTATCGTTGCTTACCTCTTTTGTATGTGTATATGTATGTATGCGTTATGTATATATGTATCTATATATATGTACGTATGTATATATACATATATATATATATATATATATATATATATATATATATATATATATATATATATGTAAAAAATTTAACGCATTTTGGTACTTTTCTGTTTAACTGTTTACTTCTTGTCCAAGCGATACAGACTGGGTTTGGCGAGCTGCCAAAATTGTAACTTGCGAGGGCGGATGGACGGACGGTTTTAACGTCTGAAATTCTGCTTTCTGAAGGACCGTCAAGGAGGAACGTAATCTTACGTTAAAAAAATACTACTGTGAAATACATTATTCTTGAAAGCATATAATAGGATTTCAAAATAAATTTTAAAGACATTTGTTAGCTGCATTATAAAGTCAATATTCTAAAACTTTTTGCTCAATATCTTCCTATTTATATACAATATATTATATAAACTTACTTCTCTTTTATCTTAAAAGTGAATCTAAGTAAATTGCAGCTATTTTAAGATATAAATTTCTCCTCCAACGCAACATTAAAATCTTTCTTTTACTACCCATCACTGAAGCTATAATTTTCTGAAGAGAGTATATAAGCTTAAAATCTTTAATACAGTAAACTATATGGATATTGCAACGAATAGAGCAAGTTTCACACCGAAAGAGATGATTGTTTTAAGTGAGATATAAGTTTTAAATGTCACATAATGTTTTCTATACGTGAATCACTAAATATTTACATTTAATAGTTTGCAATACTTAGTTTGATTTTTCCTTTATTTGTCAAAGACTGCACGCCCTCACAATTAAATATCAATTTTGTACATTTTTGACATAAATTCCAGGTAAGGAAATTTTATTCATTGTTCACTAAATAATATACAGACTTTTAAATTTTGTAAATTCTACAAGAAATTTTAATATGTAAATACCAAAAAGAAAACATTTAAAGTATTATATAAACTTTAAACGAATATGCAATATCGTAATGCAAATTTGCAAAATGAATATCGTTAATATTAAATTTCCACATTAAACATCATTATAGTACGTGACGTCTATCGAAGGTAGGTCTAATGAGGTAACATAATATCATGCGTAAAGCAGAACACCATAAAATATAAATTGTTTTTAATTAACCGACACAGTAATAATTCTTTATTCATTTTCCTTCATAAAATATTTTTCTTTAGCAATTATAATAGTCTAGACAAAAAACAATATTGTTAATTTACTTAACTAAAGCCGAATTTACAGTTATCTTTCCAAAAAGGAATTAATCAAAATACAAAGAGCATAAAAGAAGCATTTATTTTCCCTTACAAATTCCTTAAATTGCTGGGATTTTTTAATGAAGAAAAATCGAAATAATTATAATAATGCAGAGAGTGTACAATCTTTTCTTTTGGAAGCACATTCTTACATTCAAAAGCAAAACTTGAAAGATCATCACAAAAGCTTATTAAATTAATAATTATCTTGTAAAAAAGATAGACGGAATTATGGAGTAGAATTATAATCAAGGTTTAAGACTAAAACCCAGGAAGATGTCTAAGCAGCAAAATACTCTATAAAACAGCAATTCCAATATCCAGTTATTAGATTTTCCGGAAACTGACTACGCCCACAGTTTAAATCCAGCCGCCCACATAGTATAGTGGTTATCGTTCTGAACTGCCACGCATGGGGTTTGGGTTCAAATCCCGAATAAGGCTTGATCTCTTGTGTGACGTCCAGTCATAGGGAGCAATGGTGGATCACCTAAATGGTACTCCCATAATAAAGTATTTAGTTAATCGCGATAATCAACAAAAGGCGAATGTCTCACGTCAAAGTGCCTCTGCCTCAGACAAAAAAAGTCACTGAATCATCACGTATTTGTATTCCCTAATCATATTAATTTCTTTATATCTACACAAGTCGATTTAAATTTGAGACATATATAGTACTGAGGACCTCAATACCGGAGTTTATAGGTTTCAGTCCATCAGATGACATCGGAGACAGCAAAACCACGGTGAATGACAAAAAGTGAATGTCTCACTACAAAGTGCCTCTGAATTAGACAAAAAGAAATTCCGTGAATTAATTATAAATACGGACGTATTTACCTTACTGTATGAGTTTTTTGTATTCCCTAATGATATTAATTTCTTTATACCTTCACCAGTCGACTGAGATTTGAGACGGATTTGGTGCTGAGGCCTTCAATACTGGAGTTTGTAGGTTTCAGTCCATCGGATGACATCGGACACAGCAAATCCGTGGTGAATGACAAAAGGTGAATATCTCACTGCAAAGTTTCTCCGCATTAGGGGGGAAAAGGTTCCAATCAATGACTTATCTATTTTACCAGTTGGCTGAAAATTATTTTGCAAATAAATTCATCTCTCTCTCTCTCTCTTTCTTTTTATCATTTCATCATATTCTTGCATTTATTTACCCTACTTCCAATATTTGCCATCTCATTTTTCCCCACCGTTTCATTTCATCTCACTTCATTTGTTTGCTTCCTTTTTGGTTTTATCCCTTTGAGTGGGCTTTATCACAGAAATTTCTCTCCCCGTTCCTCTGACTGTCTGTCCCTTTTAATGATCCTGCTTCTGCCATCGACTTCCCCAAATATCGGGAAAATTCAATTCTTTCTGAAATTAATATGGAAGATATTATTGATGTTCGTATTTGAGAATTGTCCTTGGAGACAATCACAACGAACGTTTTTCCCTAATAAAGAATTTTAGGGAACATTCTTTATTACGGAGCAAATACATCTCAAGGATTTGTTTTTTCGTATAAAATTATTTTGAAGAAATATTTTGCAGCTGCCACAATTACAAATATTCACAAATTTAAAAAAAATTTAAACTTGAGGATCTATATAAGCCGCATTGTTTCAAGAAATTGCATGTTACATGAAATTATATCTTGGTTAAAAAAATGTTGTAAAAGTTTTAAAAAGTTTTAACCCCTTCCCTGAAAACGAGGAAAAAATATTTTTATTCTTAATGTAATATTGAATTAGATATCCTTTTTATATATATTGCATGAAAGATACCACCATGGGGGGATATTACGTAACATTCAAGGTTAGATATTTTTTAAACTAGAAAAGTTTGAAAAGCATTTTCCTGGGATGAATTATCGTAGTTATTGTTGCCGATAAATTTAAAGCGATAAACTTTTTCACTCTACTCCTGTGGCCCAAAATCTCTTTATAAAAGGAATTATTTATTCTGGTATCATAGTTAGAAGATAAATGGCTATCTCAAATAGGGTATGCCTGCAATGAAATCAAATATTACACTCGTGAATCCACTAGGTTTTCATGTAGCCCCATGTTTTTTTTCATGGAGCCAAATGTACGATTTAATACTCTAATATTTTTTTTGCAAAGAACAAGAATACAATTTAATTATTTCCTTAAAATTCGTGGAAGTAAAATGTCATCCAGCTTATCAGTAATCGCTGTTCGCATACGGGGCTCATTAATAAGGTAAACTGAAGCTGTTCGCAACCCATACATAACATAACATAAATTTTCAAAGATGACAGTATTATCCTGTTCTCAGAAAAGTAAAAAATATATACACCTACATTTCGTGAAAAGGATTATTCTTTTATTCGGAAAGATACATTTTCCTATCAGAAAGGAAAATAATTTTTCGGAGGATTGGAAACGTTTTTCAACAAATACGTTGAGAATGATATATATATATGTATATATATCCTTTTCCGCATTTCTCTGTTGTGTAGGTTGAACCCAGAATTCAAATACTGCTTTTTTATTTTCAGGTCGCAAATAATACACCTGCAGAATTTAGGCATTATTATTTAGAAACATTCTCGAATCTTGTACAGATGTCTATATGCTGTTTTTTAAAAAATGGTGTTTTGAATGATGTACAACGTATAAGGAGACATGTCTACCACATTTACACTTTGGAGTTCAGCACACCTGTGTAAAAATTTATCAAAAAGATTTCATGTTATTTTCTCTGAAAAAGAAGCTGAAACAGAGTTGCCTGTAAGCAGCTTTAAGAATATTTAATGTATCACAAACATTACTTACCGAGAAACGCAAATTTGACGTCTGGCATTTAAATATTGATTTTCTGCAAAATCAGAGCCTCTAACAACGTTCTAATTATAGGGTTTAACTACGGTGGACTGCTTATAACATTATCTTTTAATAACTGAAAATCTATTCAAATTACAGCAGCAACGCATGAGCTTTACAAAAATAACTGATGGTTATCATTAAAGAAATAAAAACAAATTCTAACCGAAAGTCTTATTCATCATTACGCATTAAAACTAATTGAACTTTTTGTTGATTTTCTACCTCAGGTGGTTTTTATTTAAAGGGTTAAAAGCCGAGACTCTCCTTTTTTATATAATGATGCAATTTTAAATTTTAGGCTTTACAACTTCATTTCTCCCTGTCCAATAACTAACTTCGTTTAATGAATAAATATTCTCTTCTAACACGTTGTAAAATCCACGAATTAATCATTGAGTCACAAGATTCATGGTGGCAAAATTTCAACACAGCTTAACTTCTTTACTACTGAGCTTTTACTCACAATTTTTTGGTTTAGCGACCAGGAGTAATTTCACTTTTATTACTATGAAAACACAAATTTCAGTAGTTCCAAGAGCCTGTAAGTGAACTTTTCATAATGCACACATCTAATGCTTACGATAATTCTATGACTTTAATTACATTTCATTTCACCCCTCGGTAATTTCTATAATCTTACGGAAACATTCTAAACTAAAAACTACTGAAAAAAATAGATTTTTAAGAAATACGTTACTTTTTATGATCGGAAATGAGCATGCTTCCCCCACCTAACATTGGCAAGAAAGACTGCATCAACACAGGAAGTAGGGAGATGAGTTATTTTCCTGTTTTCACTGGTTTAAATGGTGTGGAACAAGGAAGATGTTTCGATACATGTTTTTGTTCACAAGAATATTTATCTTCCTACTTTATGCCTTTATTTTTGTACTAGCTAGTGAAATGAGATTAGTGCAATAAGCTTTCACCACGTGGACACCACCTTGAATCCTGGCTAAATGTTGCATACTTACCTGTTTCCTCATAGGAGGTAAAATCTTTTTGTCTGCTGGGTACTCCGATATTAACCGTTTAAATTGTGTGAAATTATATGTCCTACGTATGGCACTTTATCTTGATTTCATTTGATGGAAATTTTTAGCGATTAACAAAGTAATCGACATAATTTTTGGCGTGTAATAATTAATAAAAAGTATATATCCGCATGTAAACTAATCCTCAAGAGTTAAAAGCCGGTTTAATTTTTTGCACTTCCGCATATATACTAACGGTATGTTCACGTAAAATCCGTCAGCGTCAGCGTTAAAGAATCCGTTGGTGCTGATTGGTTAATCCTTTCAGCGGCAACAACCTCCCCCTTTTACATGCTGCAGATTTTTCCGATTTTTTTAATCTAAAGAATCTTGAAAATTATTTCAATTAAAGGTTGCAAAATGCTTTTACTTCTTTAAGCTGATAACAGATGGCAGTACTAACCATTTTTCTGCTCATTTAACTAGAATACATCGAATGCAAGTAAAAAAAAGGACTAGATTTAGGCGTTTGCACTGGGCAAACGGCGCCCCTCAAAGGGTTAAATGGGTCAATTATTGGTATATGATTGGTTAAAATTTTTTACTCTGACACTGACAGATTCTCTGTGAACAGGCCCTTAGTTGCACTATACATGAGTAACAAAAGTCTTAGAAGCCCATGAATAAATACGTGGCTAAATCTAATTTAGGGAAATAACTCCACCTTTATGATAATGATCAATTTTATTTTTTTTTAAATTGTTATTCATCTCTACTGAATATGATTTTATATCATTAAAGAAACACTCACATATAATTATTTAAACGGAGAAGGAAGATACAGTAACCGTTTAGAATCAAATGCAGTTAAATGATGAGAAATCGGAACGAACTGTTAAATACGATGCCGCAAAGTACTGCGAAATTTCCTGTACGTATCTGAAATGTCGCAACACATATGCGTGAACATAAATCTGCATTAAGATAAATACCAGTTTGTAAGTCCTGTTTAAATGCCTGATATATTAACGGAAAAGCTGCATATCTCAGAATAGTATGAGAATTGAAATAAGGGAATGATAATTTACCGTTTGTTCTTATCTGCTTTCGTCATCATTTCAGCGGTCCGATATTTATTCTCATCATTTACAAATAACAGCAATTACCATTGATCAGTAATATGGATCTAGATATGAGTTTGTAGTATGAATCAGTCATTCAATAGCTGATCCACCGTAAACACGTTTCCCTAAGGCAAAATAATTTATGTACCTGTTCAAACTCTGTGTAGTGCAATTTATTCCTGGTAGAATAACCTTTCTGAACGTTTGCCTAAGGCAAGCTATCTAATGTTGGCTTCTATTTAACTGTAGGGAGTCAAATCTTAAGGTTAATGACTTTGTGTAACGCTGACACCCAAACTTCGCGTAATTTCCCCATATGTTTTGCAATTAACTAGTGACAGATGTCATATGCTTTACTTACGTTAATGTAACCTTCAAAATGTTCATAAGGGAAATACTACAATATATAGAGAAAGACGTAAGTAGATAGATAGAGTGATACCGAAATTCATGCAACAAACCAAACTCTAGCGAAAACAGAATAAATGTAAGTATAATTAAGTTTACTTTCAAGGGAGGGCCTAGTGCTGCACTAGCTTTGCAGGAAAATGCAAAGTAAATGAAATTAAAATTGAAATTCTCGGAGATTTTGGAACTGACTAAAATTAGTTTTCATTATTTCTATGAATTTAAATATTATCCTTTTTTCTTTTATACATGCATTCAACAAATAAAACCCTTCTCGAAACATTTGGTATACTACTGAATTTAAAAGCATAATGCTGCTGCAGTTTGCACACGAAAAATGCTACGTAGCAGAAATTAAACAAAAATGTACTGCAAATGTAGAAGCGAACAATTTGGGTTTTCTTACGAATATAAATATACTCAGGTAAAACTCAATAAGTAAATTTTTAGCCTCAAGACTAAAATACTGTTATTCAGCTCTAGTCTTAGGAAAGTACCTATTTATTTATTAAAATCATTATCAAGTGAATTATACCTACAAGAGACTTGTTGAAAATATCTACTGTAAATATCTCAAAATATGGTTTTTTGTGAAGGCACATACAAAATTGCTGATGGCAAAGCTAACACCAATAAATTTAGAGGAAAATTTAGGAAGTACATAGATAAAACGTACATAAAAGTCTTTTTTTGGTTGGTTGGTTGAGAACGCTACGGTCCAATTTTTGATAGTGAGACTTGACCTCCACAGATTCTGGGCCACATGTCAGCACACGAGCTATTCGGTCATTGTCCAGAAATATTTCCTTTGATTTTTAGAAATCGATATTATTTTAAGTCAAAAGCTTTATCACCCTAAGTACAATTAAATTTTTAGATATATCACGTGGGTATACTTTTTTTACTTCCATATATTGAATCATAAATTGCATCCACTTACTTTATTCAGATTCCATTTAAGTGAATGTTTATAAATTTTCAGAAAGGACAATATCTTGTTTTTGCTCAATCATAAATATGAGTCGTTAGCTTCCTTCTCAGTTCTATATATTCACAGTTTGCATTCTTAAAATTTCTCCTTTGATGTATTTGTACATCTTAGAAATTATTTTTCTCCAAACTATATGCAGAATTTTAAAAGTGAAATATTAACTCCTTATGGTATCTGATACCCTATTCAAATGTTAAACTAGTGTTATGAAAAGTGTAGAATACTGATGGTCTGAATGATATTTGAATATTATATAGCAATACTTTAGTCAACCTATGTTCTTAATGTTTCGTAATATTTAGTAAATATGGGCCCATTACACAAGACGAATGTTTAATAAATAGAATAGAATTATTTAAAGCAAAATGTACGTTTTGAAAATGAGTTAGGGTACAAGTTAAGAATTAGAATATAGTTCAGACTCTTCGTGAAATCTTCATGTCTAGTACATCCACGTCTATATTATAAGCTTAAAACTTACTGCAAATGTGAATATTAGATTATAACAGAAATTGAACTTGTGATACATAAAGTGTGGGTTAGATGGTACATAAATTAAATCTCTTGGGTCTATAAGAATTTAGAAACGAGCATATTTTGTCTCTTTCGTAAAGGCTACTTAAAGATGTAAATTAAAAAAAATTATATGAAAGTTCTCAAACAGAGAAGAGGGAGAAGTTATGAAATCAACCTTTAAACCATTTGGAAATAAACAAATAAAGTATATTAACATATTAAATTGAAACCAAAAAAATAATCCAAGTAGTGAAATTGTAAGTTTTTAAAATTAATTAACTATATATATTATATATATATGATATGAAATTTAAATAAGAAAGCTAAATAAACGTCTTGACTCATTTAGATATTTTAAAATTTCATTTTTTACGTATCTAAATTTCGTTCTCTATAATAGATATATTTCAGACAGAACAGAAAGTATATGTTGGGTACTAATTCTTTCTATAAAAGAGATCTGCAGTCACGAGGAACATAATTTAGAGAAGTGTCCCAAGTTTTCTATTCTTAGAATGTGAAAATTACTACCACTGTATTTACTTAAGTATCTCCATTTCTGCGTAATTATTCAAATATTTTACATTATTCGTTGTCCCAGAATACAAGTATTCTCGGACTCCGAATTTATTCATAATACTTTCTCTTCCTTAATAACAAATATCAATATTTAGTTTCGCGAATATTGAATGAAGGGTTTCAAAGGACAAAATAGTTACTGATTTTCAAAATTGCCGAAATAATTCAGTTTGCAAGTTTGCCTTTATTTTCAAAGTTTCATTTTCTCTCTGATTTAAAAAGAAAAGAACGATTTCTTCAGTTGATTAAAATAAGTAGCAAAAAAATTTAATTTTGAAGCTATAAAAGCTAAGGGCCTGTTCACATAGAATCCGTCAGCGAAAATTTTTTTAACCAATCGTATACCAATCATTGACCCATTTAATCAATCAGCACTAACGGAATCCTTAACGCTGACGCGGACGGGTTCTATGTGAACAGGTCCATACATTGATTGATAGTAAATAAATGATGGAAACCATGAACCAAATCATCGTAGGAATATCCATGATTTTTCAACTTTTAAGGACTGCTGTAAAATTGTAATTAATACGTACTTATGTTAGTAGTCATCTGATGGTATGGTAAGGAACTTAATGATGTTATCTTCTTATGTTATCTTATGTTATCTTATGTTATCTCTCCAGTGGTAGTTTAGAGGACGGAAAAATGCAACATCGAGGGGCTAGAGGAAGTGGGTCGGCTTTGGGGGTTATTTTGTGACAGTGTCAATGTGTCACAAAGTTACCCCGTCACCTTTCGATATTTAGGTTATGATCTCATACCTCTCGGGAATATCACTACACAAAAGTTATATTGCTCCACAATCTAACCAACATATTGACAATAAAAAATAATTACCCTTGGTAGTCGGTTGTATAAGGTGTTAGCCTTCAGCACACAATGTTTCTGAAGTTTGAGTCAATACCTTGAAAAAAGATTTGAACTATACACTAGCCAGCGAATACAAACGACACGAAGAAGCTTCGAACACTGGCCACTAGGTGTCTCTGTATGTCGAACAAGCTGTTGGCTCTGTTCTGTGCATTCCCGGTATCACCGGATAGGCGCAAGATACGAAATACGAAAAAATTACTATGTGTCACAAAGTTACCCCCCCCATATATATATATATATATATATATATATATATATATATATATATGTATATATATATATATATATATATATATATATATGTGTGTGTGTGTGTGTGTGTGTGTGTGTGTGCGTATTTGTCATGCAGACAGATGCACAACAAATAAATTTAAAAAATATGCATATTAGTTTATAACTGAAACATAATAAAAAACGTTAGAATTAAATTTGAGTTTCCTCTTTATCCGGATAGAATTGATGCTATGTGCTTCTCTAATATTAAAACGTTGAAATATGGATCCAGCTCGTTTGTTTATCACTGTTGTTTATCACATTTTGTGGAAATCATCTTAGAGGAAAGGATATTGACTCCAAGCTTAATCGGCTTTAAAGTAAGCATTTTGACTTCTGCCTTATCCTGGCGATATGAGGGCTTCATATCCATCTAGAACTCTATGCCTAACATTCTTCACATCTCCTTTTGTGGCGAACCTAAGGTGTTTCTCAAATTTAATGTCTCAGGGTGTTGGCCGCGGTTATCTATTTTATTTCTCTTTTCAACAATTTTGAAAATCATTTGTTTTCGACGATTAAATCGTATAGCCTCTCTAATATCGATTTTATTCTTGATATTAACAAAGGCAGATAGCTACTGTAACGGCCGCATTTTGGCCACAGGTAGAATCATACCTAAATCTCTAGACTAAACCAATACCCTAACAAATACACCATGTCAGCGATGTGATAAAATCTCTTGGGAAATTCCATTCCTCACAACTTCACACATGGTCTTTAATTTAAACATTTGTTGCATTAAAAAAATTATAATATGAAGCGTCAGCGTAATTCATAAGAACCTAACTGAAGAACACGAATTTACCCCTGTTAAACATATATAAAACTAAAACTTAATAAATCGCCTCAAAGAAACGAACACTGAATTCATATTCTACAACATTCATATCAATTCTGAAATACTTACGAAAAATGTAGGCTAAAACTGAAGATAATTTCTTACCTATCTCTAAAACTTTACACTTTTACACGTAAGTAAAAAAAAAAAGGCTTTTAAGTAGTCGTATTTTCTACATCCCGACACTCCTTTAATTCAAAAAGAAAAAATACTCTGCACTGATGTAATAACATTACACTAATATAAAGGACTTTTTCTTATATTCTTTGCATAAATATAAAGCTTAAAATTTTTTTGGAAATAATGCACTAAAACAAGTCAAACGAGAAGGGATTTGACCAAAGGCTTAAATATTCATTACAAATAACTGAGAGAGAAAATCTAGTTTTAGGAAATGTATCTATAGGATAAAACATTGAAAAAAATATGTGCTGAAAATTTTATATGGTAAAGATTCTTTACAGAGAAAGTCCGATTTGTTTCAGTTTGACCTACATTCTGTGTCAGAATGGTGTTTATGCGCCCTTCAACACATGAAATGGTTGTGTTATTTTTTATTGTGTCATAAATCTATCTTATGTATGACGAACCGTGTACGACAAAGCACTCAATCAATATATTTTATCCCTTCAGATTTATGTCAACTGCTGCCACGAGAATTTGAGGATCCATTTGAGGAATTCATTAAATCTGAAAGTTCAGATATTTCCCGATAACGCAGAAAAATTATTTGTTAGTGATGAATTCGATGATTTTATTTAGGGTTGAAGTAACATATTTAACCATTTGTTAAATTTTCTGGGGTGAGGGTACCTTAGGACTAATGGCCCATTAGTTAGACATATTTATAAAAATTCTTCATTGCTTTTTTTCCCTGATATCTTACATGCTTTCTTCTTTTAAGCCAGTAAAATGTAGTGTGATAAGAAATAATCACCCAGTTTCAATAAACAAAGATGAACTTTGAATTAATCAAGCTTATCTACAACGTCTACTAAAGATTCAAAACAGATTTTTTGTGGAAGTTCGGACACGGAAACATTGTATTTAATGTTACTGAAGTATCATCTTATCATACACATCGTAGCATTATAACAGGGAACCTTGGCGGTTATTTCCGGAAAAAACTTCACTTTACGAATCAGATAATTGAAGACTTTCGTAAGTTTTCTAGTTCAAATAAAAGCATTTAATAAACATTGTAATTTTTATTTTGTACAATGAAATACCCGTTTCTTCATTATATTTACTTTGGAATTGTCAATGTTTCTACAATGAAGCATTACCTCCTAATCTCAAAATAATCTTTTAAAGGTATCTCATCCAGATAAATTCCGTTTAATGACAGAATTTAAACAATACTGAAATCTTTGTTTAAAGTCCTTATAAAATTACCTGATTATTCTTTTATTTATCCTTCCTTTTGTGAGAGCCTTATTGGTGCAACGTTATTTCAGAGAGTTAAACAAGTATAAATAAAAAAGAAAGAAATCCTTTTAAAAGCTTAAGTATCTGCACCAAAACCTTTCAAACTCCACGACAGTTTTAAAAAAAAGGACACCAACTATCGTTTTCTCCAAAACGTTAAACTTTATCAAACCTGCTTCAAAGAGTGACATTCAGAATGTGACTTCGATCAGATTCCTTTCCACTTGTCATTTTTCTCCAGTGGCCCCCGAAAACCGTCATACAAAGTCTTAATTTAAATCTGTAATCTGTTTCTGGAGTGTTTACCGTTTCCGCGACGACTCAAGTACAAATTGGAATTTTTGCGGAGGACTGCGGAAAAGATTACAAGAATTGTTGGGACAGAAATTCTTTTACGGTGAGCATTGTGCGTAAGGAAGGAAAAAAAAGAGTTTTTGATTAGCTTTAACGATTCTGGAGATAAGTGGATAACATGCCACTTTTGTCTCTTTTGAATTGTGTCTAATCATTTGACTATTACTGTAATAAATTAGGTAATTAACATTAAATAGTATTTCACATGTTGATTCAAGTTTATCTAATGATATTTTTTGTCACAGTTTCGTCATTTTTCTCGTTTATAAAAGTAATTAAGGTAATCTTCCTAATTTAAAACAGCTATTTGAGCGCAAATTTTCGAATTTTTTTTTATTATTGTTCAGTTGAAAAGGACAATCTTTTACAATTCTAAAACTGCTTTGCTTTTATTTTTACGATCTTTGGATGAAAACTTATGGCCAATTTAATAAACTGAAAGCTATATGAAGGCCTTATTTGAATAGTGGCCCATGTCCACTTTTAAAAAAAATGGAGTTAGCCTCACTTTCATGATCATACAAGTCATTTGTACCTTATTTTTTAACTTGTACAGCTTAAACTTGTACCTCTAGCTTATTTCTGCTGCCATCAGAGGGCATTACAAATCAGACTTCAGCATTCATTTCTCAGCACTCATTAACCTTTAAGGCTCTATATCTCAAAATGAACAAGAAGGGAGTTGGACCACTATTCAAATAAGTCCTTCATATTAAAAGACCGGATGTAGCATCTTCAAATACATTTCCTAGAAAACTAATTTTTCAGTTACTTTTGTAAACGAGAAAGCTAATAACTTAAAATGTTTGGAATGTGTGGTTATAATTAAAGTTCCACTTTGAAATGGTCATAAAAGGAAAACTACTGGACCAAATGTTATCAAACTTGGTAATAGTTTAAAGGAGATCAAGGGAATTTCTTTTCCGCCCCCCCAAAAAAAGTTCAAAACTCTATGCAATATTGCTAAACGAAATAAGGATCTAACTTAGCGTTTTGTTACATTTTGTGTACCCTTAAGAAACATTGACCTAAACAAAATTACCATTTTAAGTGTGCACAATCCGGAAATCGTTTTCTTACAGACCACTCATTTGTGAATTTTGAAGCCTGAATTCGGCCCTAAGACATGATGATATCCGTTTAAAATGTTTTTACTCGTTTCTAAAACGAAACTGTTTGTGGGGCTATGCAAAACCGCAATGACTTGTAATTGGCTTACGGTAGGAAGAAGCAAATGATTTATGCAGATGCGCTTTACACGTCATTTGATTTTCCAGATAAAAGTGAGCCTGTTTGTCAGAGTTCTCATTGTTACGAATCGACAATGTCTCTAACCATGCAAGACCGTGCTTTTCTCGTTAAATGTTATTATGAATGTGATAGCAATGAACGGCGTGCTTTGCAAAGGTATAGTTCAGTAAGAGGAATTCGCCGAGGGCCAATGACACCACAGGGTTTGAGGAAAATGATGGCAAAGTTTGAAGCCACGGGTTTGTTATCTGTTGCACCTGGGAGGGGAAGGAAACCTGCTTCTGTGGAAACCGAGGAAGCTGTTGCATTAGCAGTGGAGGAAGCAACAATGGAAAGCACACACGGTATGTGCAGCGTATATGCTGTCGCACGTCGAATGGACGCACAATGGAGTACGGTGTACAAAATTGTCCGTAAAGTGCTGCAGTTCTACCTGTACAAAATCAAACATGTTCAAGAACTTAAACGTAGCGAACCTGCTGCAAGAGAATCTTTCGCTTTGGAATACCTTGCATGGATGAAAATGGACAAACATTGGCCATGGAACATTTTGTGGACAGATGAGGCCCATTTTTACCTAAATGGCGATGTCAACACCCATAACTGCAGGATTTTGGCCCCCTCTGATTTTGGCCTCCCAAATAAACCCCTTATTTTATCTACACAGTTCCTTTGAATTCTCCTAAAGTCACCCTTTGGTGTGGTACGACAGCTAGTTTCATACTTGGACCATTTTTCTTTGAAAAGCAGTCGACAGCTGGACCTGTTACGTGCAGCTCGCTTAGAGTCAATGTTAAGATGTTTCGTGATATCTGAACTCCAGCAACGGGGCATTTTTGACACCACGATTTTTATGCCGGACGGGGCCCCACCGCCCATTGGTACATGTGCCACACTGTTACTTAAGCAACATTTCACGAATAAACGGATTATAGGCCGAAACTTCCTAACAAATGGCCACTCCGGTCATCAGACCTCAATACTTGTCACTTCTGGCTATGGGGTTATCTCAAAAGCACTGTTTATGGTGATAATATAAAGTATTTGGTGGAATTGAAAGATGCGATACACC
Source organism: Dolomedes plantarius (assembly GCA_907164885.2). Classification (NCBI taxonomy): domain Eukaryota; kingdom Metazoa; phylum Arthropoda; class Arachnida; order Araneae; family Dolomedidae; genus Dolomedes; species Dolomedes plantarius. Next base: position 72,993,897 of record OU015497.1, read on the forward strand.
GACATGTCCGTAACATTCCTCCTGATATGCCAAGAGCTACCGTTGAGAATGCAGTAATGCGATTTAACTTGCTTTCGGAAAATGGTGGACGCCACATTGAACATGCTTTGTAACACATTTCAGAAAAGATTAAACACATTTGAAACCGATATCTTCATGTCTTATTTCGTTTAACAATATTGCATACAGCGCCATGCCCTCCCTGGAGGTGAGTTTTTGAACTTTTTTTTTTTTGGCTGAGAAGAAATTCTCATGACGTCCTTTAAACTATTGTCAAGTTTGATAACATTTGGTCCAGTAGTTTTTCTTTTATGACCATTTAAAAGTGGAACTTTGATTATAACTCCAGTAATACAAATGAATGAAAAATTTATATAGTCAACATGTAAAATTGGACGTTAGCTGCTTTTTGTCTTCAGCTTCTTTGTTTGAAAATGTCATGCGGTAAAGCTTTTCATACAAAATTCATAATGCAATGACAAATACTCAGATGATTGTTTTCAAGAGAGGAATTTTGATGCAAACCGCCCCTTCCCTTTTCTACCTTCCCGGGTGGTTATCATAGAATTTAAAAAAAATTAAAAAATTAAGCTTTTACAAAAGGACTAAAGTATTTTATTAATTAACATTATATCAATCAAATGTTTTAAAATTGAAAAATAGCTCACTGGAATACCAAGTTTCAGAAATTACTGTCACACTCCACTTTCTATTCTTTTCTTCAAAATGATGCACTTTAGTTTTAAATTTGAGATCTCGTCCTGTCATACCGCTTTGAAATTGCTTGCATTCTTGCATTTGCTTACAACAACAAAAGCAGACAAGTAAATGGGTTTACATAAACAGGTTAAAAATTAAATTAAAAACTGTTAACCTTCTATTTTTTTAACTTTTTTTCCTCGCCAAGTATCATTTATTCATCTTTCTTCTTTAACAAAATCCATCAATCCTCTGTAAAAGAAATTCAAGTGCTAGTATTTCCGAACTATAATTCAATTATTTTTTTTTATTTGTTGCAATTACAGGCCAGTATTTCAGATATTTATAAAAAAAGAATTCAAAATCCATCACTGGTAATGTAACAGATGTTTTCTGCCTCTCTGGGAAATCATTTGCGTAGCTGTTTTTTTCTTTTACATTTTTTGGCACATTGATCATTAGCGATATTTTCTAAAGATCTACAGTTTTTTATAAACTTCAATTGGCCATGAAAGATTTACTTGCATACCTCTTTTACTCATAATTATGTAAACTATAATCGAAAGTCAGGCAACTAAATTTAATTTTTATTTTATTTATTCCTTTAATATCATTAAGTTTGAGTGAGCCTAAAATGCGTAAAAAATAAAACCCACTATAAGTTCCGTATTTGCGGAAAGTCTGGCAATCAATTCCTTTTTAAAATTTATGGCACCTTTAATACACATAATTAAAATAAATCATTCCTTTGCAATATTTCAGGATTGACTAGGTAATTTTTATAAATTAAATCTGAGATTAAAAAGTATGATGAAGAACAGATACTTTATCATTATTAAATATTTCTTCAGATGTTGTTTAAAAAACACTCCCAGAAAATGAAATATTTTTTTAAGAATAAATAATTAATGATTCCTCAGTTCATTTAAAAATATTAATATTATTTATAAAGTAAATAAAATATATTAATTTAAGTTTTTTACTGAAAAAATTTAATTAACTTTTTTCATATTTTTGTTTATTTCAACAAAAATTCCTTAGCTCTAATTTTAAAATATTTGGTGTACTTTTGAACACACGCAGTGTTGTTTAAAAAAAAGTCATAAATGCTTTTACATTTTTATGTATGTTTTTAAAATATCGTCATATTTTGCTCTTACATCAGTATCCTGCATATTCCTTTAATCATGTAGTATATATTTAAACGCAGACATATTTTCCAGAAAAAAATAAACCATATTCATTACAGCTATAGAGATGGTTTTATAACCATATGATAGTTATATGATAATTCATATTTTAGAATAAAGTAACTGTTCTAGTCTCTCAGTATCTATATGTATGTACCTTATTAATATAATTGGTCTGACAACTTAACTAATTTTTAACGTCATTTAAGGCATTTAAAAAATTGTAGTTTTTGCATTTCTTTCTGGATTTTGTATCTTTGCTACAAGCAAAATGCTTTCACCTTTGCAATATATTTTAATTATTTCATTAAATTTAAGACTTTGTAATTCTGAAATTTATAAATGTTACTGTAACAATCTTTAAAAATTTCTCAACAGAAACAGTTCAATCCATAATGAATTTGATTTTAGAATTACACAGACTATTTTGCAACATACCCCATCTATCTAACTATTGTGAAATATATTAACGTAATACCGCCATTTACCTCGTTCAAAATAATCGTTATATCTATGATACAAAGTATAACTAGTTTCAATGAAGTCATTTAAGGTATTATTACATTAACTCTTATCCATTAGCCAGATTAAGTAGTTCTATGTACCGCGATAAATCATAAATAACCGGTGTAAGTTAAAATTAGTATGTTTTATTCGTTAAATAAATGTACAATAATTAGTAGTATACACCTGAATCTAAACAAATGGTTTGAGCTCTGTTCAACTTAAACTTTTTCATATAAAATTCAGATAAAAATAAATTAATTTTCAATCTATTTAATTCTTTTATAAGGAGATAATAATTCTGATAAACCGCTAATACAAAACAAAGTTTCACTAAGTGCTGGACTTAGTTGGAAATTGTGTTTTAATACTTATCTGCTTACTATTTTTAAGCAATCCTGTTAGTTTAAAAAAATATTTCTTGTGAAAAGAAAATATAATCAAAATACAAATTTTCTACATTCAGTAGAGCATAAATTGTCCTTTTAGTCTATCAACTTCTAGACTTCCACAGCAAAAATAGGAATACAATTCTTCACTTTCTTCAGAAATATCTTTCTTTCCATTGTATTGAGTTGGTTCCCTTTCCATCTGCCACTTTTTTAAAACATTTTATAGACGAATTACCAAAATTTTCATTGAATCAATTTGCCATATTTTCCTTAAACTCAGAAATTAATCCTTTGCTCCTAATTCTCACTCAAATGTTTTTTTCGCATGTAGAATACATCGAATAACTTTCATGATAGATGTCGTTAATATTTGAAAGATATAATGTAGCATTATACCTCAAGCCCTGTTAAAATCTTCTATGGTAAAATCACTCCTCCTCTGAGAAACTTGTAGAGGAGAATTGAAAACTTCTGATATCCGCTCGAATTCCACTAACTTCTTCAGACGCTTCCGTGCCAATGTAATGTCCCACAATTTCTGACTCGCAATTTCCTTTCAAGTTTTAAACAAGTTGGATGTATCGAAACTCAAACTCTAAACCACTTGCTTTCAGGAAATATTCACCCTACCAATAATATATACCATCACGTCATCAAGAATGATATGATTTCCATACGTGTCTCAGACGGGTTGTATAAATTTAAAAAGCTTTTCATCATTTGGAAATATTTTATTCTAAGTATAACATCGTATCAGTGGCCTAATTTGGTAGGTCGCACTCTTTTACTGGTGGAAAAGCTAATTAGAAGAATCCATGAACTGGTCAACTACCATATAGCCCTACAGGAACATTAAAAAAAAGAAAAACCAAATTTTCTGTAGAATCCAAATGGATATTTAAATTCTTATGAATAATGAAGATGATAAATTAATCAACTTTTAAAACATATGATATTATAAAAGATTCGTCTGAGATCCAAGCATTCCTCATACAAAATCTAGTTTCCTAGGGGCAAAATAGCTAACCAAATTAAGAAAAAATAATTAATTACAGTAAAATCTCATTAATCAGAACTAATTGGGAGAACAATTTTTCTGGAATAGTTAGACTGGATCAAATGAAATAACTAAAACTGCTTGACAAGAAACATAAAATTTGATTAAATACAATGAAAAGTGTTTATTTTACCATTAATATTCCGAAAACTTGGATTAAAGAAGAAGAATGTTAAATGGAATGCGATTTACATAAGATGAAAAACATAAATCAAGAATTTTTGTAGTGACATTTAGTATTATCTTTACGGTGCTTCTTCAAACGACGTTAGATTCCAGTGGCATAAATATTGGTTTACTGTTACACTTTTTCAACTTTAGTGTTAATTGCTCTCTCGAATAATTTGAGATATTCTTCTAGGATGATTGTAGAAGTTATTGTCAGAAAATATGTCAAAATTTTTACTTACCTCAATAAACTTGAGGTATGTAATGAATAGTTATTTTTACTATTTTTACTACTTAATTATTTTTACTACTGGTCTGACTACTATTTTGAAACAATAATTTATTTTTTTAATTACTATTTCATATTTTTATTTTTATTATTTTATTATTAGTATTCAATGGTTATTTTTACAACGGACAGTATCATTTTTGGCAGTTTGTAGAGTTGTCAACCTCTCTTAATTAATTCTCAGAATACTCCTTTGTTGTCATATGTTATCACATTTCTTCCTGTGTGAAAAGGAGACATCCAATATTTATTTCGTCAACTTCCAATAAAGTCTCTTAAAACCACCAAAGCAGCTGTCTTTTCACCCACTAAAAGTGCAAGTTTATTAAAACCCGCGGCTCACAATTCATTAGATCTGAAGCTCTACCTGATATCAGTTTTGAAAGCAAATTGTTTCAATTTTCCAACAAAATAAGTATCTTGCCTAAAAAAATAAAAGTTGAATCTAAAATAAAAATAGCTCAAATGAAAGTAGGTAAGACAACAGGAGGAAGGAAAAGACAACTGCGTCGTTAAAAATAACTCGATGTTTATTAAAAAAAACATCGAAACTTTCGATAAACAAAAATAAATAAACTCTAATAACAAGGCACTGAACTTCTAACATAGCCTAAAAGCTAAAATATCAAAGCTAACTAGCATCCCCCATACTCCCATCTATCTCTCTGTCTGAACACAGATTCATCCTACCTTATATATATATATATATATATATATATATATATATATATATATATATACTATCTTCTGAAGGGATGAATCTACATACTGCAAAAGTTATCTTAGAAAATGAACTATATTTAAATTATAGTGAGGCTAATAGGTAGCGTAGCCACGCCTTCTTAAATATCATGAGATTAATGCGAATTCAGGTTCTCACTGAAACACCGCAAACTTTAAATGCCGTAAAACAATAGATAGATCGAGTGAAGTTGTCAGGGTAAAAAAACAGGTCTATTCAATTCCATAATTTTTATAACACTAATTATATTAAAGTTCTTTCCTTTCCAAGTCAGCTGAGATATTGAGATCATGGACCTTAAGTTCCATAGTCTCTTGTTAAGGCGAAAGCGTTAAGAAAAGTGGTCAACGAACTCTTCATAACTCTTCTCAGCATCAACTTCGACGTTCCGACTGTATCCAAAAACATCTTTTTGAATTGTCTTTTAACCGAGTTTGACGTGATAGAAAGGTTGAATGAATGTGGAGGTATTTCAATGCAATCTTCCTATCATTGCTGATATCTTCTCCACGACTGGATCAACCGAAGCGTGATGAAAAATAATTGCATTTATTTTAGTTTTGAATATTTTTATATCTTCTTTTTGACATACTGTTATTCACGGCAACGTTATTTTCTGAAACCAACCAATAGTTACCCCTTTTAAGAACCAATTTAAAACAACTGATAAATATTTTTCTCTTGTGCCGTTATCGACCAGGCGGGCCGCAATAAGTGAAATCAAATGATGCGATTTAGCGAAATCAGCAGAATAACAAAAGTTACTGTTTTCAGAAAAATAGTTTCATACACGTTCACATAAATAATTCTTCCAATATTTATCTTAAAAAGGAAAATTGAATTGCAGGGAACAAACCAATCTATATTTTATAGCAAATAGTCTAACTGCGAAATCCAGGCATTACAAAATGAACTATATCCGACTTTTTAAAAGTGAAACTTCTATCTTACACGCTGATGTAAAACGCAGAACATTTGTATCAGTAAGAAAATGAAATAAGGTTAAAAATAACACCGAAACAGTAGAATAATTTTATTGCGCAACGACTGGAAAGCTACGTTTGCATATTTAAGGCACAGGCAAACCTATTTTCAGCGCAACTCCCCAAATTCTATTGAAACTAGTTTAATGCAGTTTGATACGCGCGGATAGCAATATCTTGTTAGATTTCGCCGGTAATCTTGACTTCCGGCAACACTTTGATTACTCCGCATCTATTTTTGGGACGCGGCGGGTTTACTTCCAGAATCACAAAATAGTTGGTGACGGGCGGAGGGTGATAACGATAAGACCTTAATCGATCTTCTCAGAACACTTGTTTTCACCCCTTTCCCTTGTTGAAGGCTCCCTCCAAAAGAGTGGCGTGACTTTAATCAAAGAAACGTTTAGTTCTGAGAGACGTCAGCGTATTTGGGATGCGGCTTTGTGTTATTAAAAGCTCTTTAAGCCTTCCTAGGATTTCTGTAGGGAAAATCAAGAATAGATGTCGTGATGTGATCTCTCTCACACATACATACAAGAATAAATAAATATACATGCATGTAAAAAGGTATAATATATTTTTACAAGCGTTGCACATGCGTGCATGTCATGACTATCCTTCAATAGTTTATAATGATAGTTTTTTCTAAAGGGTTACCAATACAAACTCAGTTATTACACAGAAATGAGTCAATATATAAATTTTACTCACTTTATAAATTGTATCACAGAAAAAAAAATGAAAAGATAAATATAAATTAATGTATGTTATAAAAATGAATTCTAATGGATTAAAGAAAAGTTGAAAACGAAAAGAAAATATCGTTTATATGTAATGAAATTTAAATCAAAATGAATTTAAAGCCAAAAGGAACTACGCTCACTAATGATACCAATAAATTGTATCTCTCTATCTATGCATGCATGTGTACATACACATGCACACCCATTTACATATACACTCATGGACAAAAAAATTAGCGCACCAAGAAGGAGTCGTCAAAATGAAACGAAATTTTACATACGTAATGACTACTTTTATATAAGTAAATGATAAGAAAATCAAAGAAAAAGGATCATTTATTTGAGAGAAAAAGGCAAAAGAACGGAGGAGTTAATACTCCGTTGGATCCCCCTCTAGCGCGAATACACGATGCGATACGACCGGGCATTGAGTCATACAAGTTCTGTATGTTGTCTTGAGACATTTCGTTCCATATTTGCTGTAACCTTGCCTCTAGTTCGTTCAAACTCGTGGGATGCCCAACTCGTCGTCCCAAATGATCCCAGATATGCTCGATTGGAGACAAATCTGGGGATCGGGCAGGCCAAGGAAGGGTAGTAACAGTGCGGAGACATTCTTGTGACACCCTTGCCGTATGAGGCCGAGCATTGTCTTGTTGAAAAATGGCTCCTGGGTGCCGTTGCATGAGTGGCAACACATGTGGTTGCAGGATTTCATGAACATACCGCTGGGCTGTCATGGTGCCACGGAACAATACTAGGGGTGACCGTGTATTGTAGGCAATGGCACCCCATACCATCACACCAGCTATGGGAGCGATGTGTCGCTGTACAGCAAAGGCAGGATTGAAGCGCTCACCACGGGTCTCCACAAACGAACACGATTGTCATCACTGCCGAGATTGAATCTGGATTCGTCGCTAAAGACGACCTGGTTCCATTCCGCTGCAGTCCAGTTTCCTCGTGCGCGGCAAAACTCCAAACGGAGTCGTCGATGGGTGGGCGTCAAGGGCAGCACACGTAATGGGCACCGCGATACCAACTGTCCTTCAGCCAGGCGCTTTCGTATGGTTCGAGAAGACACAGAGGCCCCTAGTGAAGGTGCTACCTGTGCCTGGATGGCGGCCGATGAAGCAGTTGGCTGTACGCGTGCATTTCTTACGATGTGGTGGTCTTCTCGACGACTGGTCTGTCGAGGGCGTCCTGAGCCTGGTCTTCGTGTACATGACATCTCTCGGGTCCACTGGTCCCAACACCTCCTCACAACACAATCAGAGCGGCCTAATTGACGAGCTACTCGCCTAGCTGACCACCCAGCTTCCATCATCCCGACGATTCTCCCCCTCTCAAACTGCGACAACTGCTTATATTGTCTTCGAACACGGCGGAATGGAATGTCTATCTCAGCTCTTCCTTTGTAAATGATTCAGCACACTCAAACAAGGTTTGGTTACCTGTTTTATGCTCCACAGAGTACGATGTTCAACGCCCTCTACCGGCTATACGTAATGCGCAATCACGGTGCATTTCTAATCATTTGCATATCTCCCCGACATGTACCTTCATTGCAAGTTTCGTTACGATCCCGCAATTGTTTCTTGGTGCGCTAATTTTTTTGTCCATGAGTGTATATATATATATATATATATATATATATATAACGCACCTCCAGAGGTAAATTTGAGAACTTGGAGGACTTTGTAGGCACGCCCTATTTTACGTGCCACAGCCACCATTAGTGAATACGGCGATAGATTTGCAGCGACGAGCACCGAACCTGGGACGTTCAGATCACTGGGCCGCTGTTCTTGCCAAGTGGGCTACCATGCCCTCCTGAAAATTTAAAGAAGTCCATAGTATTAATCGGCATTTTTAACATAGAGATGGGAAAAATTTATTACCGAAATTTAATTTCCCTTAAAGACCCTGTCATATTTACCAGCATGCTAAAAAAGTTTAAAGAAAAACATTATAAAATGTAGTACTTAAAAACTCAAATCTGAAGTCATTTGTAGAGAATATGACTCAGTCATAGAAAGTGCCGTAAAAGCTTTTCTTTCCCAACGAGGTAGGCACTTCTCTTGATGGAATTCATCAACAACGTGAAAATTTCTTAGATACTTTGCTGTGCACTTACTATTTAAGTGACTATAATTGTTCTCTATGAGGCAATAACAAGGGGACGGCCAAGTCTTAGTCGGGATTTGAACCTAAGCCCATTGTTTGGATGCTCCCGATGCTATCCACTATACTTTGTAGACGGCAGCACGCCAAAAGTGAGGAAAATTCAAATAATTCGTATTTTGTTTTCTGGCTTTTTAAGCATGAACTAGTTTTACGAGGCAACCTTCTCAGAACATACTTTTGGAGAGTTTCAACAAATCGCCCAGAGTTTTAGAAATTTACAAGTGTAATTGGTTATTAAGCACTTTTATTGCTGTCAAATATATTGTATATATATAGAACTTATATATGCCATAAAAAGCTGTATGTATAGTTCAAAACTAATATACAGGGTAGTCATAAAAAAAGCTTTGCCGATATATGGACCTCAAGCGGCTGTTCCATTCAACCGATCGAGATCAGATTTCAGATATAGTTATTCAGAGTTATGATCTCGGGATTCTCTGAACGGCAACCAAGTAGCGCTCACGGTTACGGTTATAGGTACCAAAACTTGAAATTTTCGCATGGCAACACCCACTTTTTCCCGTCGCAAAATACTCAGCGCTTGCAAAAACCCTAAAGAGCATTGGAATGGTACGTGTATCACAAAAAACGGGCACATTATGCTCGCACAAAAATAGCACCTGCGAACGGCCAACAAAAACACGATCGGGGTGCACGGAGGAAATTTGCCTATGGCAGAGGCAAGACACCAATCACTGATGACAACACAGATCGGAGAAAATAAAACTTTTATTTGGATTACATATTTTCCACATGGGTGCCATCACAGGCCGTAAGCAGAGCTGTTTTTTGTGCGTGGATAACGCGTCCGTTTTTTTGTGAATGCACGTACCGTTCCAACACTCTTTAGGGGGTTCGCATGCGCTGAGCATTTTGCGACGGGAAAAAGTGGACGTTGCCATTCGAAAATTTCGAGCTTCTGTACCTATAACTGTAATCGCAAGCGCCACTCGGTTGCCGTTCCCAAAATCTCGAGCTCATACCTCTGAATACCTGTATATGAAATCTCATCTCAATCGGTTGAACGGAAGAGCCGCTAGAGGTCCATACATCGGCAAAGTTTTTTTATGACCACCCTGTAGAAACCAACTAATTAAAAAAATCGACTTTGTTAAAATATTAATTTATTGTGATACTTATTGAAATACAATTTACATTGCAAAAGTTTATGCGACTAAGAAATAAATGAATTAGTTGATTGTAAGATAAGTAAATTAATTAATTTAAAACAATTGAATTCATGCTAAGTTATATGGTATGTAAAATACTATATGCTACTATTAATTTAAAACTTTCAAAAGAAATGAAATCATATTTTTGTGATTTAAGAAATGACTAAAAGTATAATTCTCTACAAAGAAATACCTAGTCAAGGTTATATCAATTTGAGAGCACACGGACTAATTAATAACCTTCAACTTGGTTTATTATTTTCTAAGCAAACAATTTCATCTACTATGATTTTTTTCTCACTTCAAATAAATCTTCTGAAATAATATAATTATTTAAATTTAATTAATACTCCCTACAAAAAATTAATTTCGTCATTACTCATTTAAAATCTGTAAAGATCTTTTTCAAAATTAATTCTCAAATTAATTCCAGATTTCAAGATTTTGATTTTCCAAAGAAAACACTTTAAAAAGCCTCTGAAAATTCAAATAAATTAAAAAAAATAAATCCTTATAAGAAGAAAATCGATTATCCGATGCGTTTTAAAATAAAGTTCCTAATAAGTTATCTATCATCTTTTTCCTTTATTTGTCCTTGAATACTGTATAATGGCATGGACGAAAAGAACGCCTTGTGAAAAGGGTGCAAGCAAAGTAGCTAAAGAACTTGATGAAAATGAATTAAAGACAATGAGAGTTAAAGATTGTGAATCCTTTTAAGGCTTACAGAGATATAGAGAAATTTATTTTCCATTTAAACGATTTCTTATTACCAATTCTTTAATACACTTTCACACTTTATTGAACTCTTTTCCTTTTAATTATCGTAAGACATGACAAATCTTTTTCCTAATGTCTCTTAGTATTCTAATTTCCGATTTTATCGATTATCAACAAATGAAAAGAAAAAAGAAAGTTATTTCTTTTAATATGTATAAAGTTTGAATAAGATTTTGTGCAGCTGTTTCATTAAAAGTCTCTATGGATGATTGTATTCAATGTTTACAAACTATCTGATTTACGTCTTAAATTTTCCTACTTTTCAATGTTTTTCATCAAAGAGATATTTATGAATCCCATCACGTATTGTATTTTGAAGTGTGTTTTCAGTTTAAAATTAAGAAAACAATTCTTTGATCTTGAATACTTTTAAAAAACTTATGGGAGATTCGCTTCAAGTTAGGAATATGTATTCAGTTTTACTTAAAAATCTAACAAAATGAGAAATATACATCATATATCTCATAATAAAATGAGAAATGTGAGAAATGTGCTATTTGACTAAACTCCCAGGTCTAAATTAAGCTGAGTCTGAAAATAGTTTAAAATGTAAGGTTGTATATTAGTAGTGTGTATAAATATAAAACCAGAGCACTACGTATAGAATACAAGGAAAATTCTTAACGTTAGCATTTGTTATATATAGATATATTAAGCTTATTATATATATATATATATATATATATATATATATATACAGTCGAACCTCCATATATCGAACTTCCACATATCGAAATTTTCTATATATCGAACTCTTAGCAAATCTCCATGTTTATTACATAGAAAAATTGTTTCTATATATCGAAAAAATATATATCGAAATTGTTTTCAACACAAATTGGGACATTTTATTCCACTTTAGAATAAAATCTCCCAATTTTTGGCATTTGAAACAATACGCCGTGGACTTCAATTCGCGGAAAATGTCCCCGATGAAGTTTTTAGTGGACTGAATAACTACGAACATTTCTTTGAACTTTCCGCAAAACTGGCTGTTCAGCAAGATATTCGTAGTTTCTTTTTAAGAGAATTTAACTGTGATCACTGTAACCACTGTCTGGATTATAGTTTTATTTAAAGGTATGTAGTACTCAATAAATCTTTCATATTAATTTATTTTTTAGTTATTGACTTTCATTTAATGGGATTCGCAGATAAATTGGAAATGGAGTTTCGTATACGAAAATCAGCTTTAATTTTAATGTTTTAGGAGAATTATGATAAAACTAAGCTCAATTCTATATATCGAAATTTCTATATATCGAATTTTTTGCCGACAATTTGCTACTTCGATATATGGAAGTTCGACTGTATATATATATATATATATATATATATATATATAGATATATATAGATATATATATATATATATATATATATATATATATATATATATATATAGATATATATATATATATATATATATATATATATATATATATATATATATATATATATATATATATATATATATATATACGGACGAGACGCGTGCACCCGTGCTATCCTCAACTTTCAAAACTTTAAACTTTTTAATTATTAAATTTAAACCACCGAATTAAAACCCATCTTGCTTACCTGTTTGTGTGCTTCCGTAGTGCATTGCCATCGCGCTGACCTGGAAAACCCTACGTTGTTGGTTTGGTCCCAGGTGCTGTCGCATCTTCCAAATTTCCCTATCTTGATATTTTTTGCTTTCCCCCGTGGAACTCTGCAATCATCTCATTACGAATTTTTTGACCCTGCACAGGGCCTTTTTTTATCATGTTTTTATTAACTTGCTTTCTTGTTTGTTTGTGTGTTTGTCCCTTACAAATCTTGCAATCGATTTTTAACTAACTTCCCAACTAGCTAGACATTTGAAACTTTTAGAATAGCTCAGAACACGATGACAATGCATTTTTTAATACTTTTAGCCATCTTTAAGCAGAATTAAATTAATTTTCGGTTATTTTCAGTTAATTTTATTTTGTAGGCTGGTGCAGTCATCTATCGACCGGAACGGGAACGAAAAGTTAAATGCAAGTTAACTTCCAATTAACTTCATTTTCTTTCAATTTGAAGGGATAATTCATCAAAAAAATTTTAAAAAAGTATTTATTAATAAATAGAATTGCCAAGTTTATATGATCCAATAGAAAATTTAAAAACATGGTATATAAAAAGTTCTTTTTATCTTGTAATTATTTTTCTTTTATGATACAAACTTTCCATATTGTTTGCTAAGGGCCATTTTTTCCGTAACTTTATAATTAATTTCAACTTATTTTCTTTAAATTTTTTTCATTCTTCATTTTAATCTTAATTTATTTAATTTTAATATATTTCTAATTTTTAAATTTATCTTACCCTTCTACTTTTTGAAGGTTTTAAACTTAATTTTTATATTAATGTAACTGGTAACTTTAAACTTAATTTAACTTAATATTTTTTCTATTGAGAACATATACATTGATAATAAGCATCTTGCGGCAGGAGTTAAAGTCAATAGACCCAGGAACTGTACTCTTAAAAAGAAATTCTGCTCAGTCGCCAAAAGGAAAAATTATTATTTGAGAAGAGTCTGAGAACGAGTCATTTAATAATTGCAATCGAGAAATAATTTTAAAGTACCAGAAATAATTTTAGTTTTAGGAAATGAGAAAACCTTCAGAATTTTTTTCTAATTGAATGAATTTCTTTTTTGTCTAAAAGGCAAAATTTGAAAACGGAAATTTGAAAGAATTATTTCAAAAACCAAAAACGGAAATTTGAGAAAGAGAATTTTAAATTATTATTTCGTTTTTAAAAAAGTCTAATATATTTTTAAAAGTGATTAAACGGATTTTAATCTTTAACAAATGAAATTATATGATTTTAAATCGAAAAAGCAAAACATCGGGTTGCAACTCAGGTAGTATATACAGTGGACGCTCGTTAATTCGAACTCGGTTAATTCGAACTTTCGGTTAATTCGAACTAATCCAAAGGCCCCAAAAAACTTGTATTGGAGTTAATGTTAAAAATATCTCGTTAATTCGAACTAAATTTTTATCACTTCGGTTAATTCGAACTAAAAATTTGACAAAAAAAATTCTTTTTCCTCGTTTAATGGAGAAAATACACACTGTATTTATTATTTTGTGTGTCAAAATTTCTTTTCTGTGTAAAGAGGCACATGCCTGCATTCCTAGAGTATTGCATGTCCGCTAAACGTTAGTAGCTATTGTCCTTCTTATTAGTGCTAAACCGAAAAAGCAATTTTCCTTTATTTGGATCGATTTTCTTAGAATTTAAGAAAAACTAGTCTTTACTACAGGTTCTAGGGAGCTGCGTCTGTTATAACTGCAGTGCAGACAAGATAATGTGATCTAGTTTTTCTTCCTCATTGTGTGGTGTGAACGTGTAAAAATTCAGGATGTCTACACGTGGAAAGTACCAAACCCTAACTTTGGAGACAAAGGTAGAAATTTTGAAGAAAGTAGAGAATGGCGAATGTAACACAAAGTTAGCAGCTGACTATGGAATTAAAAAAAAATGCCTTGTCAACTAATTTGAAAAACAAGAAGTCAATTTTAGATTAATGGGAAAAATCAAAATTTGCTAGAGGAAGGAAACGCATGGGAAATGCGTCCCAAGAAGTTCTAGAAAAAGCTCTACTGCTATGGTTTCAGGATGTTAGATCTCGAAATTTTCCGATAAATGGACCCCTAGTGCTGACGAAGGCTGATGAATTGGCATGTCGAATGGGTATTGAAGATTTTAAATGCAGTGATGGATGGCTTTCTCAATTTAAGTCAAGGCACAATATTTCTTATCAAACTGTATGTGGCCAAAACTCTGATGTAAACGAAGACGTATGCACTAATTTCGGTAGGAAACTGCCAGGGCTTTTCTCTACTTACCTGTCGAAAGATATTTTTATTGCGGCCATAATGGACAAAGCCATAATGGACTCTATTAAAACTCTGAAAGCATTTATTCAGATGGAACCTTCCTCTGAAAATGAATTGAAATGTTTACTTCAAATCGAGAAGCTGGCTGAACGATGTAGGCATCATAAACAGAACCAAACATCCATTTTACAGTTTTTCCCAAAGGGTAATTCATATTTTTAATAAAAGTTTACTTTATACTGCAAATCTTCTGCTCCATTTTATGATTAAGGTAAGTCTGTATTGCTTTTTAATATGTTTAACTTTAGATAACATAGAATAATATATTTTCTGGGGTTATACATACTAGGAGATTTTCTTCTTCAGTGATACACATTTAAAGTTATATATTTTCTCTTAACATCGGATAATTCGAACTTCGGATAGTTCGAACTTTTTTTTGAGAACCTTTGAGTTTGAATTAACGAGCGTCCACTGTATATATACAAGGGTTGTCCATAATGGAAACACTAACTTAAAGAAGGGAATTTTGTTCTTGTTGATAAAAGAGATAATAGAAAAAATAGCCTCCACATTTTTTGTGAAATTGTTCAGCTTATGTTCTCAAGGTTGTTTTTGATTGTATTTTAAGCAATCAAACAGAAAAATTAGATCAAGGTGGAGATAAAATGAGCAACCTGACAGAGTTCCAAACCCCCTGCCACCCCTCAAATTAGCTATTACCTTTCCACCGTCACCCCTCAAAACAGCTATTACTTCGGAGTCATTACTGGCCACTATACAGAAGTTCTACTGTATATACTGTAGTTAAAAGGTAATGTAGTTTTTAATTTCGCAATTTTTACTCCTTATGTTTTGCAACTGAGCACCCACTTTTTCATTTAGTGATCATGATGTATGCTTTCAGTATCTTCACTATTCATATATTTCTCTTACAAAATATCCCCAAGTTAATACCGCGATTTATCCTCTTATAGTTATTATTATTTTATCATATACTCCATCCTTTCATGGTGGGAAGGAAATACATTTTGTATAAAGGGTAAACTATTTTAATGAAGGATTACGTGCCTCAATAACGGTCTTCCGGAGAGAAAAAAGTTGTCCGTCGTCACGAGTTATAAGTTTGTTAGCTCGCCAAACCCAGAAGCAGTAACCAGTTAAACAGAAAAGTACCAAAATGCGTAAAAAAAAGAGGTAAGCAACAATAAGTAATTTTATGTTAATAACCCACGGTAGTCTCTTTAGAATAGACTAGTTGAAATATTTTTTGAGGCGTAATATCATCACTCGAACATTTTAGAGGAAAACTCACCTGTTAGTAAGAATTTAGTAACATGAGCTTCAAATAATAGTTCTCAACACACAGTAATGTCACATTCAGTTATTTAAAATGCAGTTACTGGAAAACATTTTACTGCTTAAGTAGAAGGATAATTTTAGGTAACAACACTTTATAAATTTAAACGAATTTAATGTAATAATTTATATTCTCATTTGCTACTAAGTTATGCAAGAAACTTTTAGTGTATCACTAAAATATCTGTAACTTTCGTGCTTATATATGTCGTTTCATTGGTGCACTGCGTTACCACGAATTAGTTTATTTTATGGCTATTATAGATTATGGTTATAAATTTATTGGATGTATCATTTTCATATTCAGGACACTCTTAAGTTAAAATGCTTTATCAGAAACTAAAATAAGACAAAGGGTAAAAACAATAAATCACAATTCAATTTAAAAAAAACTGAAGACAAAAAAATAATTTTCTCTATCCTCCAACCCTTTGAAACAACTTTCCACGAAAATATATGGCCCATCCATTTCGCGCCCAACTTCCTTAAAAATAGAAAAATAAAATTGAAAATTTGCGGAAGTGATTCTTCCAGGAGAGTAACAATCCGGTTCCACTCGAGTGAGATTCGTTACTGTTTTTCCCCAAAAAAGAAAATCTTGTCAACCACAATTGACAGGGGACACTGTCCCGAGTTTTCCATTGATTCATTTCATGCGGCGCCATACAAGTGTCCAATCATTCACATGCACGCCCCTCTGATCGATTCCGTTGCGATCTTCCGCTACTTTTTTTATTTCCTCAGTGGAGAAAGCAATAAAGGAATCGTCTGGATCCGCTGACATCAAACTCTCTGTAAATTATTGAGCTGTCAAGCGATTTTTTTAATTCATAGGGCATATTTTTTCGCTTTGATCTATGTGACCATTACTTAAAAAGAGAACTTCGGAAATTGGAAATCAATAAAGATTTTTGTGAAAAATGCATTTTGTTTAATAAGTATTTTTTTATTATGCAGAGTCAACGAACTCGTTCGGAAAATCACATGTCATCTATCGTCATATTTGCTTTCAAAATCTGTTTCTTTGGCAGTAAACCTATAACTATTTTTACATCAATTTTTCTAATTCTGTTTAGTTAATCTCTGCTTTCTTGTACTGCAGAGATATATAAACTGACCATAGAAGAAACCCAAGAGGATAAGAAAGCCTCCTTGCATTGTAGTTCCAACAGTTTTGTGCCACAAAAAATGTGTTTTAATCCCCCCACCCCCGATTTTTGTATTCATAATTTACGATTAGTTATTTTCATTTACTATAGCATGTAATCCATACCTCAAAATAACAGATACATTCAATGCAGTACTATAATTAATAAATCTGTGGCTTGGTACAAGAAGTGCCTAAGTCAGTTTTCTCCAAGATGGCTTTGTTTGCTTATGTGTCTTTAAAAAAAATATTATTTTCAATGTAAGAAGTAGCCAACTCTGTGCAATGGTTTAGATACCATTTTTAAAGTATCGGACAGAATTGGGTAATTCTTACATTGAAAATAATATTTTTTTAAAGACACATAAGCAAGTCATCTTGGGAAAAACTTAGGCACTTCTTGTACCAAGTCACACACACACACACACACACACATATATATATATATATATATATGCAGGGTCATTGAAAAAGGTTGGACATATTTCGAAAGCTCATAATTCTAAAATAAATTGAGCAAACGCAATAATATTCTTTTTAAATAACTTGGCAAGTGTCCAAGATTTCTAAATTTAACTGGTACGCAACCGTGACGTTGAACGTTGCGCAGAAGCGATGCGAGGTGGAAGAGGTCTTCGTTCGGCTTTCCGTCTAATGTGTGTTGTGGTTAGTGGAGTACAAATCTGTTAAAACAGTTCAGTGAAATTACTGTCATTTTTATCTCAAACAACCACCGCTTGAGCTTTCTCCTGAATGGTTGCCATTGCACTGACGGAAAGCCGAACGAAGACCTCTTCCACCTCCAATCGCTTCTGCGCAGCGTTCAACGTCACGGTTGCGTACCAGTTACAATTAGAAATCTTGGACATTTGCCAAGTTGTTTGAAAAGATTATTATTGCGTTTGCTCGATTTATTTTAGAATTGTGAGCTTTCGAAGTGTGTCCAGCCTTTTTCGATGACGACTCTATATATATATATATATATATATATATATATATATATATATATATATATATATATATATAAACATACATATATATATATATATATATATATATATATATATATATATATATATATATATATATATATATATATATATATACGCATGCTAATAAATCCTCTCCTTCTTGGAAACTTTTCCAGTGATTCGGAATACTTGATCGGTCGATCTATTTGGATGACTTTTTAAAACATCACAAGAACGGTGAACCATTACTCATAAACAAATACTTGGGTAAGAGCGAAAAAAAATATTCAATTCATTTTTAAGTTTGTGTTCAGCAATTCCCTCCAATAGGTACCATTGGAGAGGGCTAAATGTTTCTCTCTGGATAAGAACATGAAGGGCAAACAAGGCATGAGTCAGTTTGGCATAGATTAATACTACCGAATACAAAACAACAATGGTGTGGATTTCTCATAAGAATTATTCCGGCAGGTTTCTTTATACTACTGGAAAGATTCGTTTTGTTATGATGATATGTACATAATTTGTATGTTCATATTTAAAATGTTGTTGGCGGAAAATCAAATTCAGTTTGCACGTTACAAAGCAAAATAGTGTTTGTTAAATCACTCCTTTGAACATCATTGGGAGGAAGTTGTTTCATGGAATTCAAGTATGAATTTATAAAATATCTAAAAATCTATGTTATAACATTTTTTAAAACGTGCCATTAAAAATTGGTTAAATTACAGATATTTTATTAAAAATAGATATTTACCAGTGGAATATATTTAATTGAAATGTTTTCCGTACTCCCAAAAAAGGAAAGCAAAATAAAAGAAATTCTCAGTATATACTCCATGAATAGCAAAATTTGTCAAAATATTTCCTTTCTTGCCAAATTATAACACACCGTAATATGTTTCCTAGCATATGGATTATTCGGAAGGAAAAACTACATTTACAGGTGAAACCTTATCGCCATCTCTTACCTGAATCTCAGGTTTCGATACTTCGAGATGTTTGTTCGCTATATTTGTTTTTCTATTGATAAAATGCCAAGACTTTGACTTTTAAGAAAACACGCCATTTAACTTTGCCAATTTTATGGATATTATGTGCATCTTTATAGAAAAACTAAAAATGGAAGAAACGATAAAACGTGAAAAAAATGGAAGAATTTATGAAAATGTCTTGATCGAAATACATTTTCATAAAAAGAAAAATAAGGTTTAAAATTATTTAAAATATAGTGAAAATCTAAAACTTTTTCTCTTAATAATAAACCTAATCTTATGATTATTAAAATAAATCATCTCATTGCTACTTATATATATATATATATATATATATATATATATATATATATATACATACACACACACACAAGGTAAACAGGGAGCGATTTTCGATCTGATGTTCAAAATTTATGATGCATTTCAACTGCAGATATCTTACGTCGATTGTAACAATACCTCGCCGAAGGGTATTGGCTTTTTATGAGCATATTTTAGAGTTTGAAATAGGCCCTGTCATCGGATTGAAAGAAGCTTGTTGGGCAAACCGAATAATCGCTCGACATCTTGATCGATGATGTTTAACTCAACTTAGAACTGCGCTGACAGGGGACGTATAGTCTTTAGTGACGAGGCCCGTTTCCAACTATGTCCCGATGACAACGGAAGACGTGCCTGGACTTTTCCACGCTAGCGTGGGGGTCCTTCCCTTACTATTTCACGCCCCCACAGGCCCACAACAGGACGTTATAGTCTGGGGTGTCATGGTGTTCTTTTGAGAGACGGACCACTTTGGTAGTCATTAGGGACACACTTACAGCACAGCGATACGCAGACGACATTTTTGAATCCATTTTGTTGCCGTTCCTCGTGCGCCACCTCTAACTTAATTCCCAGCAAGATGACTTCCGGCTGCATACGGCACTAGTGCTGAGAATTGTCTTCAAGCTTGCCGAACACTTCCTTGATCATCTAGGTCACCTGATCTCCCCCCGCCCCCCCAATATAGCACATTTGGGACGTGATTGGGTAGACGATTGCAAATATTACAGAATGTTTCTGAGTTAGCCCGACAGTTGGAGACAATTTGGAAAAAATTCCGCATGACATCATCCGGGAACTTTATCAGTCTATGCCATGCTGGGTGATAGCTTTCTCCCTCACCAGAGGTTGACCAAAGTCATATTGACATCCCCACTTTGAAACGATGAATCGCTGGAATAAATCCTTCAAATGATCTGAAATTTTAATCATTTTTTCTGTTCGTGTTTTTCATATCCACCAATTTTTGTCGCAATCTTTTTCAACAACGCTTTTTTGGCGCGTCGATTTTTTTTACTATAGCGTGTATTTTCTGAATAGATCTGATATATATTTTCTGAATAGATATGATATATATTTTCTGAGTCCAGTACTACGTAATTTTAGAATTTATATTAATATGAGGTCTACGTGTCAAGTAAAATAACCAATGAAATATTTTTGTCTCCCTTACTTATGTATACAGAAAAATAGGAATGGCACCAATCGATGTTAAAAGCAAGAAATGAATTCGCAATATCAACCGTTAAAATGACTTTTGAGAGAAAGAATTTTGATAAAATTGTATCCAAGGAGAACATTTTTGCTAGCTGTCAGATCTATCATACGCTAAGCATCAAAATCTTCACTCATTTTCAGCTCAAATTATTTTCTTTTAAATACTTACCAGAAAACTTAGTAAACATCCAAACTCTAAATAACTTTAGAGTAATGATAAAACTCAGTTACATATAAACTAAAAATTAAATGTGTCTTAAAATGGTGACCAACAAAATAAGTTGTGTAATTTTTTATAGTTGAGTTACCTGAACTACCTTTAATCATTTCATAAATAATGTTATAATGAAGATACTGTATTTAATTAAATGTGCCTAAAAAGGAAATACGAAATTATTTGTCAAAACTCTGGTGCAACTTAATTTGTAACACAAATTAAATGTATTAAAAAAACTTTCTTGGCTCTATCTCCTGACATTTACATAGTTATATTTACCGTCTAATCATCTATACATAAAACATATTGTTATAGTAATATAAATATTCCCTCCATTATAAAATGCAAATAGTTGAATGGTCCAAGAGAAATAATGTTTGTTCATGTTTTCATATTTTTTCTTTGGTATCAGATCATCTCCATATTTTATAAAAAGATATATATTTTGGAATAAAATATGTCAAGCCTAACAATCGTCGATCTAATTTCACAGTCTTAATGAAAAACAGATATTTGATAAAAAAATATTTAAAATTACATAAAGCATAAGAATATTATTTTACTCAAGTACATCTTAATCCATATGCAAATAAATGAACAGTATGTTTGATCCTAAAAGCAAATTAAAGATAGTGTTAAAATACAAAAACTTCGAAGTAAGGAAAAGAGTCAGACTTTAAATCTTTCAAATATTGGACTTTTATAAAATCTTTCATAAATTGGAACTTTTTAAAATCTTTTATAAATTGGAATAACTTGAAGGTTTAAAAAATTTTAATGAAAATTTTTACCTTAATTTTAAGGTGTGTTATAAGAAATTTTGAGCTCTCGGTATAATACGTTTCAGTTTTCACTTTAAATGAATACTTGTTTTCAAATTAATCTCACGAAGTTTATTTCCATGAAATTTTCTTTGGACTTTGTCTATGCCACTATAGATTGAATATCTAAACATCGACACTAGTTTTTAAAATCATAGGAAAAATTAATCTTCCTTCAATAAACGCTGAATATCTTTTATTATTGCATTCTAGAAAAAAACACAAAATAGGCTCATACGTGAAGGAAATCCTTGCGTAGCATTACTTTTTTACTTTTAAAATGGTTATTGTAAGGTCAATTGAACCAGTTATAAAAGTTCTAATTTTTTTAAAAATTTTTGTTTAATTGAGCAGCAAATGTTGATCATACCGGAATGTAATCTCTTACCGTAAAAGTAGGATATAACTTCTATTTAATTTATTCTTTTATTCCATATGTTTAGTCTGAAAAATATACTAAATTAAATCTAAGATGAAAAAACGCTTTATCTATTTATGATAATTTAATTAGTATATAAGAAAATCACAAGTATCCAATCACGTTTGTAAAACACTCTACATCGGCACTCCGATTTAACTTTTTTTTGACAGAACTAGCAATAAACAAAAGCGCATGCAGTGGGAATTCCTGAAATAGAAAAGTAAAAGAGCAAAATGCCAGGAAATTAAAAGAAAACTTTAAAGCGGAGCTAATCAAAACACAAACAGAACTACATTCTAAATATCTAAACACACAAAAATGTGTGTGCATTGAATAATTAAAATTTTCATTTACTTTATCTGGTTTAGGAATATTTTTCCGGATTACAGTTTCTATTTAAATTGCATATAGAGAAATCTCTATCTCCTAGAAACATTGGAAAAGGGTACGATAAAGAAATACTATGCACAAATTTAAGAAATCTGGTTCTTACTCAACATCTCCAAGAATTTATTCCTGATTTCAGCCTATTTAATGTTGCGTTGAAAGAATGAAATTCTCTGTAGCATATGAGCTGTCAAAAAATGAAAATTTCATTGAATCAAAAAATTTTTAATTTCTGGTCTCCCATAATAGCAATTAAAAATCATAAAAGTGTTAAAAAAACAGTGATAGATACAACGTGTTGTTAAGTTGTTTCATGCGTATGTGAACAAATGCACGAAGAAAATCAACACCATTACATCGTTTTCTATCACGTCTATCCATTGAATCATAATTTTCCGAGATTAGTTCAACCTACTTTCAAAGTAATTATATTCTTTCAGACAAATTGCATTCCGTGTGTTAAACACAGAAGTAGGGAGGATTCCTAAATTTCATACTAGTACTTATGAAGTTTATACAAAAACTGCACACACATGTTTCCTTCTTCAGCATTTTTCCTTTTTTAATCGCATCTGAACAGTATAATGTTCATTAAACAAGAAACTGTTATCTGAATCTTATTTGCTTACCAGTTTCAAAACAAAATCTTCAAAGACGTTTCTGTGTTTAATTTTTTGTAACTAAGCTTGTTAAAAGTATTTTAAAATCTTGAAACAACGCGTTTTTAAACTGCTTGATTATTTGTGGTAGAGACTAAACAAACCCCTCCTTGAAAGAAACTTTCACGCATTTTCTATAATTCTAGGCTTCAGTATCCTGAAATAATTATGGTAAGTAATCACGTGCAATTATGATTACTAATTACTGGGACGACTTGCATACAAAACAAAAAAGGAAAGAGAAAGCGTTATCATTGCCAATGTTATCGATTGACTCTTCCTTTGCTTCTTTCTATAAAATATACGCAAAAATACATGAAAAGACCAATTTTAAACAACCTGGGTAAAAGCAATATACACATATACGGTGGTAAATGCAGAAATACGGTAAAGGAAGATTAATAAATTCTAAAATTCCATAATCTTCAAACAAATTAAATATGCTGTATAGGGAAAAAGTTGAAAAACGCATTATGTGGATTTAAAATTCAATATTACAGGAGATTAATTATAGCTATATCTGATGAAAGAAACCATTAGCGTAAAAATATTACTTGCGAAAATCTTGCGGATAATTATTATAATTTAAATGATAAAGAAGCTTTGATATATATATATATATATATATATATATATATATATATATATATATACTACTGGCCATTATGATTTCAACACCAGGAAGGAAAGCAAATAACAAAAATTTTCTTATTTTATGTATACTGCATCGTAGGAAGAAAATATAATTAAATTTGTAGGCAATTTGGGAGTATACAGTGTCCGAAATAAGTACACACAGTTGCCGTCTCCGGTAGCTAAAACGGCTCTAACCCGGTTAGGCATCGAGTCGAACTGGGTTTGGATGACAGATGCGGGCAAGTCATTCCATTCTGCTTCAAGTCTATCCCATACTTCATCAATTGTAGTAGCTGGAGAGCGGTGGCGGCCAAGACTCTCAGCAACTCATGACCAGATTTTTTTCAATGGATGAGAGATGTGGAGAACGTGCTGCCCAGAGCAACAGTCGGACACCCTCTGTGCCGAAGTAGGTGAGGCCCCAACGGGCAGCATGCGGTCTTGCATTATCTTGTTGAAAGATGACGTCTTCGAGGCGTCCAAGATAGAGCACAGCCATCGGCCACAAGATCTAAGAAATGCAACGCTGGCAGATCAGATTACCGACGACGAGAACAAGAGATTTGCGTGTCGTGTGCCCAATGGCTGCCCATGCCATCACATCAAGTGGAGAGCCCGTTTGACGATGTTGAATGCAAACAGGCCACATACGTTCTCGTCGGTGCCTCCACACACGGATACGTCCATCATGATGCTGGTCGCAGAACGAGGACTCGTCTAAAAAGACGACGTGGTGCTACTCCCGTATCCAGTTTTGTCTTAGGGCGCACCACTGTCGCCGTGCTACTCTATGCTGCAGTGTCAAGGGAAGCCGCAATAATGGTTACCGTGCAAACATTCCGTGCTACTCCAGACGTCATCGCACTGTCCGTGCGGATACTTGCCGTGCTGCAAGCACACCCATTTCCTGACTCAAGTTCCTTGATGTGGTAGTACGATCCTGCAAGGCCCACCTGACAACATGTCTGACGTCTCGGGCGTTAGTGGCGGAAGACTGTTGAGATCCTGCATGGCGTTCAGTATGACCCACCTGAACCCACCGATTCCATATTCTCATGACAGTCTTTGGATTCCGACCAATGTGAGTAGCATATATATATACATATATATATATACACACATATATATATACATATATATATATATAATATATATATATATATATATATATATATATATATATATATTTATATATATATACATATATATATATATTTATATATATATATATATATATATATATATATATATATATATATATATATATATATATATATATATATATATATATATATATATATAAACACAAATGATTAAGTTTGTAGAAAAACAGAAGGAATTTTCCAGAGTTTGATCAATTAAGTCTTTACGGCATTTGTCGTCCACTGGTGTGAATTCAAGTTCTCCTCCGGCAGGGCATAGACAGATAATGTTCCCGAAATTGTCCTGCTCGATTTCTTGCCAAATTGTCTCCATCTGTCGTGCTAAACCTGTAACATTTTGGGTTAGTTGGAATCGCCTCCCCATTACGTCTAAAATGTGGTCTATGGGTGAACGATCAGGTGACCTAAGTGGCCAAGTAAATGTTCGATACGCTTGAAGACAATTTTTAGCAACACGGTATCCGGCTGGCCACTATCTTACTGAAAAGTGAGACCGGCGTGGCGCAAGAGGAACGGCAACAAAACGGGTCGCAGAATGTTTTCTATGTACTACTGTGCGGTAAGTGTCTCAATAATGATTACCAAAGCGGTGGAGTGAAAAGAAATCTCCCCCCAGACCATAACGCCCAATTTGGAGCCTGTGTGGCTTGCGATAGTAAAGGCAGTATCCCCAGGCTGTAATGGACGTCTCCTGACACGTTTTCAGTAGTCGTCAGAGTTGGAAACAGAATTCGTCACAAAATACTATACGGCCCGATTTGGAGCAGTTCCGAGTTGATCGAGGTCATCATCACTATAATCGGACTTGACGGTGTACGGGCGTAAAAGCTACGAGGCGTAACGGTCGACGCGAGTGTAGATTACTCTCTCTCGGTCGTCTATGAATGGTCATGTTGGACACTTGTGTGCCGGTTACACGTCGCATGGTTGACAACGACGAAATCGGTGTTGTGACAGGTGATCTGACAATGTTTCTACCTTCCCGCTCTATTGTGGTTCTAGGTAGACAGAAACAGTTCATGAAATCTGCCGTTATTGACCCACTCTTGACAACATCGTCCAATCGCTGTACTGTTTCGATCCAGATATCGGGCGATTCTTCGATTTCCCCAACTAGCTTCTTTCAGTCCGATGACACGACCTCTTTCAAACTCTGAAACATGCTTGTAATGACCATGAAACCTCCGAGGCATTGTTATAGTCGACGTAGGATATTCGCAGTCGAAATGTAACAGAAATTTTTAACAACAGATTGAGATTTGCTCCTTACATACACCTGCTGGATTGCGATGCCCTGGAGCCCCCGTTATTCATTTGTTGGACACGAAATTTTAATCACTTGCATGTTCTGTCAAACACCTCTGCATGCGGAATTTAATAACAATCGGACAACTGTGTCTGGTATGTCAATTTTTTTGTTATAGAGAGTATATATATATATATATATATATATATATATATATATATATATATATATATTCACGAGGGAATGAAAAACTGCGAAAATTATTGAGTATCGGAAGAATTTTATGTATTTTTATTTTTAACTAACTGGTATACAATATTAATTTACAAAATTTTAAAAGGTATGGAAAGTTTCTTTCCCAAGCCATTATTTACATTTGGGAATACTGAAAAACATTTTTAAAGAATAAGGAAAACTTTAGGTTACTTGAATTTCAAAGCAACAGAAATCATTTTTCCTCATACTGGAAAGAGATTTTTCTCTATTAATGTCTTCCATTTTTTATCATTGTTGGTTATAAAGACGTTTGTTTTTGAAATCTGAGTTTAAAATTTTTTACTAAAGACAGTGTACTTTTTGAAATGTCACATTTGACGCATTTGTTTCATGATTTTTTCATGAAATCCGAGTTGGAATGTGTTGCCGAGTCTAAGAAAAGAACTCAAGTAATGATCCCCATAAGGTTTATTTATTTGTCTTTCTATTCTCTCTTTTTTAACATATATATAGAAGTTAAAGAAACAAGGACAGAAATAAAATTTAAATTCTTAGTACTTTTCTAGAAAAAAGTTTAAAACATTTTTTAAAAAAGGCCACTGTGTTAAAATCCGAAGTTTAGAGAAATTTTGGTAGAAAATATTACACATTGCATTTACACAATATATGTATCATTAAATGAATCTCAATATTTTCATGCCATAACTTATTTCTGAGTCGTACATAGAAACTCTAAGATATGCTCTTAATATACTATATATAATGCAATCTCCTCATTAGACACGAAAGAGTAATTAATACAAATTGTAGAACTTGCTCATTTAATTATTGTCAATTATTTCTTAGCACATTTTTCTCACTAATATTGTTTGGAAGAATTTTTTGGAGATGAATTCCTTGGAGTAGCTCTAAAGACTGAAATCAAAGATAATTGTGCTTATTAGTATTCATTATAGTGTTAATCTCAGATATTGTTTCCTGGAGATGTATAAAATAGCAGTTTTTATCGGGAAAGTTTTGTATGTGTAACCTCTGCCCTAGAAATTTATTGCAAGTATTCATGCGTAACTAATCTGAGGATTAATGTATTTTAAATGCCTCTTTTTTTATAAAACATACATTTTAAACCCCCTACTATGTATATATATATACTTACTAGCTGAAAACTCGCACTTCGCTACGGAGTACATTCAAATTAAATACAACGGTCAGTGTATGCAATTAATGCCAAATATATATATATACATATATATATATATATATATATATATATATATATATATATATATATATATATATATATATATATATATATATATATATATATATATATATATATATATATAATAAATTCGACGATTAATGCATACAATTGATGCAAAAAAACAATAAATATATTTATAAAAAAATCGTAAGGGATATTTTTATAGACAAAATAATGTAGAAGAAAATATTAAAATTAAATGTAATAGGACTTACTAAAGAATATAGTACAGTTAATATAGTACAGTTTGAGGAACATAATATCTTTTATTGTATTTTCATATTTTTTTGGATAATGTCCAATTGTCTGCCGATAAATGATGGAAAACGATAGATGCAGGAACATAAAAAAGCAATATGATCGTCGGGACTGGGTGAAATAAACGGCACATACAGGTAAACGATGATTCGGCGAACGATTGATCGACATTCCACTGTATATGTATGTGTATATATATATATATATATATATATATATATATATATATATATATATATATATATATATATATATATATATATATATGTTACAGTCAAAACCCGAAATCAGTTCAAAACCCGAATTAACTAGGGAAAACGCGTTCTAACTGGGAGCGCTAGGGAAAACCCGAATTAACTAGGAAAAACGCGTTCTAACTGAGAGTGTCAGGGAAAACCCGTTTTCCATAGTTAATGTCGGTTTTGTCCAGTTAGAACCGCTTGAATCTGGATTTGTTGCTTGTGAAATTTTCAAAGCAAGTGCAGTCGTTTAGTTTTATTCTTGCAGGGACGTGCTTATATTGTTTGATTTATTTACGATGAGTAAAGAAAATGTTAATGCTTTTTGCGCTAAAAATTGGAAAATTATATTTCTGGAACAATTACAGTTATTAAATAAAAAACAAAATAACTTTAATGTTATAACAAGTGATGAATACAACACTCTTTTATCAGAGGTTGAAGAAGCCAAATCTGCAGTTAGCACGACTTCTGTTCAATACCGCAGATTTAAAAGGTCTGACATTCTTGAAATCAGTGGAGTAAAAAAGTTGGTTTCTTCAAATGAACCCATAAAATATTATTTACCAGTTGAAGAAATTTTTGATGTTATCAAAAGTGCGCATGTGGCCATATGACATAGTGGTAGAGACAGACCCAAAATTGAAACTTCAAGAAAATATGCTAACATATCTACTGAGATGATACAATTTTTTTATCTATGTGTTAAATATGTCAAAAGAAAAAATAAATAAAAAAAGTAAAGTTTTGGTTTCTAAACCTATTATTCACTCAGAATTGAATAGTCGCTGCCAAGTGGATTTGATTGACATGCAATCTCAGGCAGATAATTAATTTAGGTTAATTATGATTTACCAGGACTATTTAACAAAGTTTGTGTTACTGCGAGCACTTCAGAGCAAAAGAGCGGACGAGGTTGCTTTGCAACTACTTGATATGTTTTTGACATTTGGGGCTCCTTGTATATTGCATTCTGATAATGGAAGAGAGTTTGTAAATTCCGTTATAGAGCAGTTATCTACGTATTGGCCAGAATTGAAGATTGTTCATGGGAAGCCCCGTCACAGCTAGTCGCAGGATTCGGTTGAGAGGGCCAACCAAGACGTAGAAAATATGTTGGCTTCATAGATGAAGATAATCTAACTACAAAGTGGTCCATTGGTCTTCGTTTTGTCCAATTCATGAAAAACAGAGCTTTACATTCAGGAATTAAACGATCGCCATAAAATGCAATGTTTGGGATTGAACCAAGATTTGGACTAACAACCTCAACCTTGCTATCCGATATTATAAAAAATATCCAAAACGAGGATGAACTTCAGAAAATTTTCGAGAGCATTAATGCAGAAGAGCCATGCAAAGAAACTGAACAAGAACAATCAGGGGAGTATATGCTTGCTAGTAAGTCGACCAACATTTTTCTAATTAGAAAGGAAGCCAAAGAAAATTTAATAAAACAAGCCAAACGGATGAAAAAGATCTCCGATGCAACACATCCTGAAGTTGATATTGGAGGTAATGTTGTTGTTCCCATTCCATATGTTGATAGAGCAAAAGCGGACTTGCGAAATCTCATCGGTGTAGTGCTTGAAAAAATAAAGACAGCCTGTACAAAATTGGTACGAAAGATGGAGTTCTTTGCCTTGTCGAAATAAGTAATTCGTAATAACGGTACTGTGTTAAACATTATCTAAATAAAGTATTTTTTTCTTCAATGATAGTAAAATAGTGTTTGAAGAAAGAACCTAAGTATAGTTTGATTTAAATTAGAACTTGTTATATAACATATTGTTGAAATAATACAATAATTTTAGATAGATACAAATAATATTGTCTAACAAATCAGTCAAAGCCCGAATAAAACGAGTTTTCCCTAGCTCTGTTAGTTAGAACGCTTATTTCCTAGTTAATTCGGGTTTTCTCTAGCGCTCTCAGTTAGAACGCGTTTTGCCTAGTTAATTCGGGTTCAAAATAAATCGGGTTCAAATAATTTTTATTATAAAAAAATAATGGCTTGGTTGTGCCTGTTTCTGTCTGTAGAGATGTTCAAAATCTGGAGAAATGGTAGTAATCTTCAAATGAATTTGAGGTTACGCATCTAAGGCGTTTCTATATTTAGTTTTTGTGCTAACATATGTCGAAAAAGCTCGTTCGCTAAGGTATGTAGTAACAAATATCATGATCATTTCCACATCCCGATCAGACACTTCCGGATATTCTTTGTAAAAATCCAACCAAAAATTAAATAATTCTTCTGGTTCAAATTTCGCCTTCAACGTGTAATCTTTTGATATTTCAATCAATTGTTATTTTTCTTTTAACGGCAGATCATTATATCCTTCTAAATAAAAATTTGTAAATGGATTTTGAATCTACATATATGACTATTCAGTTGACGGAAAATAATCTCTAAAAGTTTTCTACAAATGGGATAAATGTTCTACAATCAATTTTTGAATGGCGCTGTTAAGAAAAAGCTCGTTTGATGCCAAAAAATCATTCAGTTTTTGAAGACATTGCAAATCGTTTCATTTTACATATGATTTCCATAGATCGAGCTTCGAAATCATTGCTTCAATTTTGTTATTAGCTTTCAAAATATTTGTTGTTGTTCCTTGCAATGAAATATTCATTTCATTCAAACTGGAAAAAATGTCAGCAAAATATGCCATACTTTGCATCTAATTTTTGTCGTTTAATTTATCCGCAAGTACATGTTTATACTCAATTAAAAAAATTCTTATTTTATCTTTCAGTTCGTAGAATCGATTTAGAACTTTTCCACGAGATAGCCATCGTACCTCTGTGTGCAAAATCAATGTCTTACGCTCACTAGATAGTTCCTCACAAAGTAGTTTTAATAACCGGGAATTTAAATCTCTTGATTTGATGTAATTGACAATCTTAACTACATTATCAAGAACATCTTTCAAATCATTGGGCATTCGTTTAATTGAAAGAGCATGACGATAGAGGCAACAATGAAAATGTTGTAGGTGACTAGCTATTGCTTTTATTCGCGATATTGCATCTTTATTTACCCCGAGCAACGATTTTGCACCATCGGTGCAAATATGAAAGCATGAATCCCACGATAATTTATGCTTTTTCATATAGGCGTTGCTCGTTTCAAAAATTTGTTCACCTGTAGTCTTACCTGGAAAGGGTGTACACATGAGTAATTTCTCGTAAACTGTTGAGTCGAAAACATAATGTACAAGAACATTTAATACTTCCAAACCAGCAACATCGGTAGACTCGTCTAATTGTAATGTAAATCCATGTGGAGATTTTTTTAATCGACATATTAATTCTTTCTCACAAAAATCTTATAGATATTTAATACGTCTAGCAACAGTTGTATCAGAAAGTGGAACACTATCAATCTCTTTTGCAAATTTTCCTCCAATTTTGCACATAATTAAATTTTTAGCACAAGGTTTCATTAATTTTTCTCCAATCGCGTAAGATTCTCCTGCTTTACCAATTCGATAACTAATGCGGCAGGAGGCTTCCAATGATGCCTTGTTATCATTCAACATATATTTTGAAAATTTCTGCCCTCTTCTTAAGCTCGTCCTTCTTAAGCTCTCCTTAAGCTCGTCCCGTTTTCATTTAAAATATTCAATGTTTTTATCTTTTAATTGTGGATGTATCGTCTTTAAATGTCTTTGAAATTTTGCTGGATTTAATCTACTATTAGTCACTTCCTTTTCACATTCGACACACAATCCATTTGGTTCATTTTCATTGCCAGTCCAATAAAATCCGCAGTTTAAATAAGAGTCATCGTATTTGCGTTTTTTTATGAATATTTACTGTCGAAGGAACTTCCTTGTCGGTGTTATGTCTTTTTTTTATAGAGAGAAGTCCAGAAGTCGAACGTTCAGAAATGGTTTGATTTCAAACATTAGTTCCGGTTTCCGTAATTTCTTCATTATAATTATCTTTTAATTTTCCGGTCTTCAACCTTTTATCCATTATATTTTTGGAAACAAATTCCTATAAAATAATTAATAAATAATAATTCATAAATTATAAAGAAAATTATTCTCTTTATAGAAAATGTTTTTGTCGAAATTGTACTTGAGCCAATTTTTATGTAATTACAATTTGCAACAAAAGTTAAAACTCTATTATAAATCAAACAGTTATTTTTTCCATTCAAAGTTTCGGTTTTCTTTCCGAATTTTAAAAAAAATAACGATTTCTTTCAGGTTTTTCTCCGAATTTTGATAAAGGACAATTTTTTGTATTACCCTTTCTTGTTATAGAAAAACAAAACAACAAACAAACGATATAAAATTATGTCTAATTTAAAAAATTACGATACCTTTTCTTTGAAAATCAGATAGTAATTCACCTCACAAATAGCTTTTATAAATATGAATTTCAGTTGTTTACCTTTAGTAGCAGTTAATCTGTAAAAGTTGTATTTGGCCTCAAGGCAATAAATCGAGATGCTCGCTACAAGGTAAATCAGAACTGAACAACGATGCTTTGTCCCCCTTCATGCGCAGCAGACCAGCCCCTACCACATTGTGCTCCACCGGTACACTGGTACGGGTAAATAATTAAAAAGCGTCATGGAATCCCTTATAATGTTCCTCCGAACCCTGGGGTTCCGTGGAACACAGAAAATGCCCACGCTCCCGGCGAACCCCGCAGGGTTTATCGCCGCCCGTGGGCCCAGGGGAAGCGGAGAGTAGCTCCATCCACCACCAGCGCAAACCCAGCCTCAGGACCAGGCCCGCGCGAACCAGACGAGGTCCAAAGACCCTAACTTTATTAATAAATTTATTTTACATAGCATACATATTGATCCAACAAAGGATGCCACAGCATAAATATAAACAAAACAAAGGGAAAACCCTTGTGAAACAAGACAAAATAACATTACATGAGACCCATTCCTCAATGAGAAATGCAAAAGTAAAAAAAAAAAAGTATATAAATATAATCAAGTAACCGTACTACTAGCACAGTACATAGATAAGAATACAGTTGGATACCACCGACTGTACTACTAATACAAGCCAGCTGTATACTAAGGCTTTGCTACCCATAGAGCAGTTAATACACTAAATACAGTCACTACAGAAAATAGTACTCACAGACACAGCCGTGCCTGCTGAAAGTAAAACACAACTGATCAATGTAATTGGTGCAATTACAGCACCAGCTCACAGCTATTCAAGTAGTAACCGTTCACAAAGTCTTACAGTAGTGTCTATACAGAGTAGAGCAAGCGAGGAGTATATAACACACTCAGTATACATCAGACGTTATAAAATAGATTAACCATAGTCTAATCGTACCATATACCCCTATGCAACAGCATAATTTATACAAGAGTTAACTATTACAATTTAACAAGCATATTCTTACAAAGCCACTAAGTACCAATAGATAACACTTATTCCTAATACATACTATGTATACAATACTGGTATACATACATTAAACACTATACATCCTGAAATACATACACTATACAGATAATACCATAGATTTGCCCTATGGGTCCTACAGTACAGAAATTTAATTGTTATCTCATTGCGATTACCTAACGCGAAGCGTTACATAAGAAAAGCATTACATAAGTTAAGCGTTACATAAAGTGCACTAGTTAATATATACCAGTGCATGACAATTAAGAAATTCTTGACAAAGTACTAGAGAGATATACACGTTAGTTCTTTCATTATACACAGTACAAGTAAAACACAGTAATACTTCTTCAAATAGATATACTGTTTATCGCGTTACTGTTACAGCGCACTATTCATTACATAGGAAAGAACAATATACACACTATTTTAAAATATACTAATGCATGGCAAATAAGGAACTAGGACAAAGTTCTAAAAGATATACACACTAGTTCCTTCAGTATACACTGTACCATAAGTACTTAATAATTCTTGCTTCTAGTTTTATATACAATATATTTCTTACGCACCAAAAGGTTCAATAGCAAAGAATAAAACATCACCATACCTTAATTACCAGCACCATACTGACACAGAACGACACATTAAGAACTATACAGCACAGTGCAAAAAGAGTTGAAACCCACTAGTATCCCTTACTAATACAATGAAAATTCTATTACAGTACACTATCCATTGCATAAAGGTACAACACGAGTTAGTATATTCTGATGCAAGACATTTTAAATAATTGTTCTAAAAGGATATTCACATTAAATCAATCCATTTATACAGCACAATTAATACACCATAATTCTTATTTCCTAATATACAAACACTGTATTTTTACACAGCGAAAAAGTACATTTAGCAAATTTTGATTAATTTTCACATTACCAATACAATGAAACCATAACCCTATTACATAAAACTATACATTACATAGAGAGAGAACGCATTCAAATGCGAGGCATTTAAAAGAAACCATTAGATGGTCTAAAAGGATATACACAGTGAATTCTTTCATTATACACAATACAATTAATACACATTAGTTCGTGCCTCTAAAATTATACATACTATGTTTCTTACACGGAACCCTATTACAAAGCACTATACACAACCCAAAGAAAAATAGAAAAAAAAAACACTGTACATACCAGTTAAAATACACAGATACAAGACATTTTTAAGAGACTAGGTTAAGGTTCCAGAATAATGTACATAGTAATTCTTGCGGTTTACACTATACAATTTATACCCAATAATTCTTACAAGACAATAATCAATATCTACCAAACACCTTGCACAGTCAAACACAATATACCCTAGAACTAAACCCTAAGCACATTACCAAAGCAATATACCGTGCACACCAGATAAAATACACAGGTGCATGAATCAGTAAGTAGCAATAAAACCTTGAATTTCACAAGCCCATTAGTATACCCATTACACCCCACAGTACATTAAGTTTATTTTATTATCGCAATACTAGTACAAGTAAAGATCCTATCACTGTACACTATACATTGCTTAAAGTTAAAACACTGTGCACGCTAGTTAATATATTCTAATGCGAAACTTTTAAAAGAAACTAAGTAATTGTTCTAAAAGGATATTCACGTTAGATCATTCCGTATACACAATACAATTAATACACCATAATTCTTACTTCCTAGTATATACACACTGTATTTATACACAGCGAAAAAGTACATTTAGCAAAATTTACCCATTTATCACAATACTTATACAGTAAAACTAGGACCCTATTACTGAACAATATACATTACATAGAGGAAGAACACATACTGGTGCAAGGCATTTAAAAGAAGGTACATAAATGTTCTAAAGGTATACACAGTGGATTCTTTCATTATACTCCGTACCGTAAAAACTCTTTGAATCATACCTCTAGAGATATACATGCTTTATTTCATATCCGAAACCCTAATACAAAACACTATACATAACCCATAGGAAAAACACTGTATACACTAGTTAAAATACACAGATGCAAGACATTTTTTAAAGGGACTAGGTTAAGATTCTAATATGATATACACAGTACTTCTTACAGTAAGCACTATACAATTTATACCCAATAATTCTTACAAAACATTAATCAATATCTACTAATCACCTTGTACAATCAAACACAATATATCCTAGAACTAAACCCTGTACGCATTACCAATAACAGTATACAGTGCATGCCCGATAAGATACACAAATACATGAGTCAGTAAATAGCATTAATACCTTAAATATCACAAACCCATAAATATACCCATTTCAACACACAGTACAGAGAGTTTATTTTATTGTCACGATACTAGTACAAATAAAGAGCCTAATACAGTACACTAAACATTGCATAAATGTAAAACGCTATACACACTAGTTAATGTATCCTAGTGCAAGACATTAAGTAGGACCCAAGTAATTGTTCTAAAAGTATATACACGTTAAATCATTCCGTATACACAATACAGTTAATACACCGTAATTCATACATCCCAAAATGTAAACACTGTATCTGTGCTCAACATAAAAGTTCATTTAGCAAAATTTAATTAATTAACACAGTACTAATACAGTAAGACTAAAACCCTATTACAAGACACGATACAGTACTTAGAGGAAGAACACTTACTGATGCAAGACATTTTAAAAGAAACTACATAGAAGTTCTAAACAAATATACACAGTGGATTCTTTCATTATGCACAGTACCATTAATACACATAATTCATGCCTCTAAAAATATACACACTATATTTCTTACACAATACCCTATTATTAAACACTATACATAGCCAGAGGAGTAACACTGTACACACTAGTTAAAATACACAGATACAAGACATATTATAAAGGGTCTAAGTTAAAAGTCTAAAAAGATATACACAGTAATTCCTACACTATTCACAATACAGTTGATACCCAATAATTCTTACTTCTTGATAAAAATATATTATCATTCTTACAATACGGAAAAGTACAATTAAAGAGAGATCAAGACCTCACTATTCCATTAGTATAGCACTATACATAACACAATACAAGACAAAATATACAGACAGGGGGCACATACAGTTACATAATCCATGTCAACTTAGATAATTATTTTCATAATATTTACATTAATATACACAATGTTATATTACCAGTTTTTAGACAAGACCAAAGTTTCCTTGCCGAAATGGTACGATGTCTAAAAAGTACTAAAAATAAAAGAATATATCCCATTTAAGTCATTATAAATCTTAGAAATTATACGTATGTTATATGGACTATTGTCAATTCTTTTGTAGTAGGCCAATAAAGATTCTTTAGTTCTACGTTTAATGTAAGTAGGACTGACCTGACACTTATTCATGACATAATGGTGAGAGTCCCCCAAAGCCCCACAATCGCAGTTGGGTGATCCCAATTTCCCAATTTTGAACAGGAACGATGGGAAACTGCCCTGGCCGGTGGCGAAATAATTAATTATATTATTTTTAAATATTAAATCAAATGAAACTTTTTCAACAATGTTAAATGTGAACCTACCCTTCTCAGAGTTCACCCACTGATTCTGCCAATTCTCAAGTATTAACCTTTTCATGTTTTCTTTTATCAGTGAGACCGGGTAACCCAATTGTAACTTATTTTCGTCAGAATCATTCGCCATCCCGGCCAGTGCATCCGCCATCTCATTACCTAGTATACCAATATGTGCCTTTACCCAGCCTATCCTAATTAGGCGACTAGGGTGAGCATTACACATTTGGTGAATTCCAACCACGATCGGAGACTTGGGGTATATGTTACTCAGAGACTTAATCACGGCTTGGCTATCCGTGAAAATATTCATACTTCCATAATTAGTCAGCATAAACCATTCTAATAATTTCTTGATAGCCATGGCTTCCGCCTGAAAAACCGAGTTATATTTACTCAACGGAAACATACCTGTACTTACTATATCGTTCTTATTAAAAGCCACGTAACCGGAACCCACAAGCCCGTCTCTCTTGCTACCATCCGTGTAAGCGTCAATATCAACCTTGCTCATGATTGGGAACCCTGTCCCGATCTCAAAAAGATCTAAGTTTTTCGGGTAGCTCCTAGAGTCGATTGTATACCTAGGTGGTTTTTGTTCAAGATCTTGTATTCCTACGTAAATGTCTTCGATATAGAGAGAGAGCTGTTGGGTCCGCATACTATGGATTTCCATTAAATGTTGTATTCTTGTTTCTATAGGTGCCACCCCCGTCAAGGCATATAACGCCATATTCGATACGGATCTATAACATTTCAAAATTTTGACTAAAAATTTTCTTTGAATCGAAACCAGTTTGCGTCGGCCATGGCTATTCATGTTCGGGTACCAAGCCTGAACTGCATAAAGTAGTTTGGGTTCGACCACAGCACTATACCAGTCCCTTATAGTATTAGAGGAGACTCCCCAATAGGAGTTTCCCACCCTTCTAATACCTGTTATAAAGTTTGTGATTTCATCATTTAAATAATGCATATGATCCAAAAAGTTAATATTTCTATCGATTATTACTCCTAGATACTTAAATGACTTATTTATTTTAATATTAGCATTATTGACTTTTATTATGGGATATCTTCTCGATAAATCCCGTCCAAATACTACTGCTTGTGTCTTAGTGGTAGAAATTGTTAATTGTAAAGCCGCACTGCAATCCCAAAATTTCTGAGCTAACCGGGTTCCTTTATTCTCTATGTCCATACGGGAGTTGCCAGATAAGACCAGTACGAAGTCGTCCGCGTAGGCAATTAGATCACAATCATCGTTGTCAAAGCTATTTAGTATCTTGTTCGCAACTAGGTTCCATAAAGTTGGACCCAGGCAAGAACCCTGCGGACAACCCCTGTCGATCCCATAGGCATAAAAAACCCCCTCCATAAGGTAGCCAACCTCCCTGTTACAAAGATAACTACCTAAAATATTCTCCAGTGAACCATCAAGATTTAAATTAGTTATTATTCCTTTCAAAATATGCCAATCCACATTATCAAAGGCACCAGTGAAATCAAATGATATTGCCAAGGAGTATTTATTATACTGATTTCTTGTTTTGATAATTTGTATTAGACGTTCTACAGCCATAGTTGTATTCCTGTTTTCTCTAAATCCGTACTGATTCATATGCAGACCATTATTATTTTCAAGGAAGTAACTAAGCCTAAAATTAATTATCCTTTCAAAGATTTTACTTAAAGATTGCAGTAAACATACTGGACGATATGAATTAGGGTTAGTGGCAATCTTATTCTTTTTAACAAAAAATATTACTTGTGCCTGTTTCCATTTCTTTGGAAAATAACCCAATTCTAGCAGCTTATTCAGCATTCCCAGTATTAGTGGTTGACAATAAGTAATCAAATAACTTGTTATTCTTGGGTCTATTTTGTCGGTTCCAGGAGCCTTATTCAGTGCTTGCATGTTCATCGCCTGGATGAGCTCTCTAGTGCCAATTTTACTATCCTTTAAATCTCTTCTTACCCCATATTCAGTTATCTTCTCGTTAGTAATACTAAAGTGTGACTCTATAAGTTTTTTATATATGTCCTCATAATTAGTATCAAGAGGCATACCATCCAGTGCTATATGTATCAAAGAGCCCCTATCAAAGCTCTTATCCCTAGCTATATCAAAAGTTCTACCATATTTCTCTCCACTCCAACTACAATACCTTTTCCAACTGTCCTGTTTTGCCTGTAAGATTTTCTTTTTATAGATTGCTCTCTCACGTCCATAAACAGTCCGAATAGACTGGTCACCGGTTCTCTTAAATTTCTTATACAAGGCATTGACCTTATTTCTCCTAGATCTTAAATCCGGATTCCACCATACCAGCTTCAGTTTATTTCCTGTCTTTCTATATTTAAAGTTATTATCACAAATTCTCCACATCTCCGTATAAAAATCATCTAAAAATTTATCTACTTCTTCTATTGTTTCAATATTACATAGAGAATCCAGTACTTTCCCCTCCAAGTCCTTCAAGTTACTTATCAATTTTCCCTTTTTACAGTATTTACTTTTATATCTCTTTAAGTCACTTTTCACATATTCCGCTACTAAATCATATGTTACGTACCGGTGATCTGAATTACTCTCAGTCGCGTGAACCCTCCAGTTCCGTACTCTATCTAACATAATGTTAGAGCCGATCGTTAAGTCGGGGTAACCATATTTGCCCAACAGATGGTAGGTTGGAATGTCATTGGGGTTATTAAAAATTCTGTAGTCAAGAGTTGTACATAAGTCTATAATAGCATCCCCCCTAGCATCATTTCTATTATAACCCCATAAGTTATTTTTTGCATTAAAGTCACCCGAGACAATAATATTTTTGCTATGAAAATCGTACGCCCAACCTCCCAAGTCCACATTAATATCTGAAGTGGGGGAAGAGTATTGCGAGCCTATAAAGATTCTCTCTTGTTTTACCATTATACTAATTACCACTACATTATCACAAGATACCACCTCATTACAAATCAGAGAGTTATTAATCACCAGTATAGCTGACGTAGAATTGTTCGAAGTA
This sequence comes from Dolomedes plantarius, assembly GCA_907164885.2. NCBI lineage: Eukaryota > Metazoa > Arthropoda > Arachnida > Araneae > Dolomedidae > Dolomedes > Dolomedes plantarius. The sequence continues at coordinate 73,034,234 of OU015497.1, forward strand.
AACACTTGCCAACCCGACGGCACACCAGTTATTTTACCGTCTCTTTTATAGAAGTCCTGTATAAGGGCTATATCAATATTGTTCTCCATAATAAAATTTACCAGTTGTGGAGTTGCTGCCCTGCAATTATTAAGGTTAATTTGCACCAGCCCAAGAACTGACCGAAGCCCGGTAATGTTATCCATGATGTTTATCGATAAGCGTTGCCTTGTAGGCAACAAAAGCAGGGCAGTCTCTAGCGTCAGACCTATGATCCTGTTTTTCTTTACAGTTTACGCACTTTGTTAAAGAAGAGTCGCATTTCCTCGTATCGTGTTCTCCACCACAGCCGCCACATCTTTCTTTATTTCTACACGTCGGGGCAATGTGTCCATAACCCTGACATCTAAAGCATCTAGTTATAGATACGTACTGCGCAACCCTGACTCTTACAAAGTCCAGGACCAAGTTGGGCTTCTTAATCAAGATCCCCTTGGATATGTTATCTACATCTATTATCACATTTTTTCGATTGTTTTTCCCCACAAAGGCTTTTACCATCTCAATTTCTCTGCCCTCTAGAGCCCTCTCTATCTCTACCTTTATTTCCCTATCTTCCAGATCCTCAGGTACTCCAAATATAATCATTCTATTTTTTCTCTGTTTATTAATCTTGACCACTCCCTTATCCTTCATTTCTCCACTCTTTTCCAGGTTATTCTTTACCCTTTGAAGGTTTTCTCTGTCTTTCATCTTTATTATAATTCTATTGGGTCTGGCCACAATTATATCATTCGGTCTGTTATCTTCGAACACATTCTTATTTTTCCTCAAAGCATCTCTATACGAGATAGCTCCCTTTTCCTCTTTTGTATCAATTATTAACAATTGTTCTTCCTCTTTCATATCTTCCCTAGTTATTATTGGATACTCCTGATTCTTCTCGGTTATTAACTTCTTAAGCTCAATCATATCCTCTTCAATCCTATGTGAACTCTTCTCTATGTTGTCCTGCATTCTCTCAAAGACCTCTACCTTAGCCATGAGATATGAATGGTTCTTTTCCACCTTTATGCAAGATGTCAACATCTTTAGGCATCTTCTATTGACCTCTTTGTTTAAGCTTTTAGTTACTTTTCTACCCTCCGATTCCCTCAGGAGTTTCTCTATCTCGCCCATTTCCCTTCTCACTCTTAATATGAAGTCCGATGTGTAAGTATCCAGCAAGTCATCTATCGAATCAACTTCATCTAACTCTTCACCCTCCGCCAGTTCCCTTGGATACTCCTGTACTCTCTGAGTCATCTCTAATTACATAAGGACCCGAACAAATGAAATGCTGTCTCGCTCAACCACTAGGTACCAGATATAAACCAATCGGCAAGACTAAACTACCACCTATGACTTTAAATACACTAAATTTAAGAGTACACTTATATACAGAACAATAAATTACACCAATAAACAATACATGAAACAAATCAAACTGTTATAATATTTACAATATATACAATACAAAATTTTAATACACAAGCCATATAGCAACTATGCAAGAGAAGGCGCAGGCTCACCTAATTGCGAACGCCGTTCTAATAGAATGAACTCCAATAATGAGTCGTCGTCGTCGTCCCCGGAATAAATTACAATAATACAGATACCAGGTGGACTACAACACTCAAGCAGTTTCACTTTGAATCGATGACGCCCGAATTCAAAAATAATCGTCGTCGACGCTGCCGGAAAAATATCAATTTACAAGGCCTCCAACTCTTACATCGCCCATTCTTTCCTTCAGGCTACGCAAACGATTTACCAATTCAAAACCGAATGTCGTCGTCGACGCCAAGATTATTACAATATGGACACTCAGCTAAATCCACCAGCAATCACCAAGGATTCGCAATCAGAACCAATACATACAATCCCAAAGTCCTCTCAACTCTCGTTGTTAGCGAGATCAGAAATCCCTTACGGTTCTCAATGAGAGGCCAGGGAGAAGGGGCGTCTTCGCTGCAATGGCGGACAGCACCAAAACAAAATAAACAAACAGTAACAGCAAAAATTTCAAATGCAGATATCTCACCCTGTATAGAACCAATTTTCTCGACTAAGGTGTCATTTTCTTCGCTATTTCTCCTAGAAGCCTTTTAACCTGGTTTCAATTTCATAAAGAAATTTCTTTAAACTTAAGACTTTCCACTTCAGTACTGCTGTTAGTCCTAAGCATTCACAGAGGAAAACTGACTAATTCTTAATTATAACACCTTTTAATATATATTTTTCACCTTCATTTGATTCCTTCCATAGTAATAGCACTTTTTAATCAAATCTGTAGCATCAATTGTTACTTATACAACTTATATTTCGACAAAAAGAAGAGCTTGAAAACATGCGCACCATACAACATGGATGCAACATTGGAACTTGAACACAGGTTGGAACTTGAACACAGGAACACTAGGTCCGTGGAACACAGGTTGGAAACCACTGCCTTGGAAGATGTCGTAGCGAGAATCGTTGTTGCGGCGGACAAGATTAACCAGGAATGTACGAGAGGATGCGCCAGTCTTTCATTCGTCTGTGTCAAATGTGCAACGACACCCTTGGAGGGCATTTTCAGCGTCTACTTTGAGTCTTTCTCTGAATGGGCTTGTGCGAAAACTTTATTTGGTCAATTCTCATTTTTTTTCCAATGAAGAAAGTTCAACTTGGACACTGAACATTACGCTTTTTTGACAAACTGAGTGGAATACGGCCCTAGGTTGCATTGTAAATATTGTTCGACTTGATGACCACTATCTTCCCTCTTATTTTGTCGACACAGATTACGAGCACCCTGTATATACTTATATATGTACACACACACACACACACACACACACATATATATATATATATATATATATATATATATATATATATATATATATATATATATATATATATATATATATATATATATATATATATATATATAATTATGCCTTCATTTTTACTCATCCTTTCTATATATTCTACTGCACGAAATGAATTTTACTGATCCAAAGAAATGTAATTTTCAATCTTGACGATAAAAATGAATGTATTTAAAATCAGAAACAGATTTTCAATGTCGTAATATCCTGTTTTGATAAATTTACTTTATAGCCCATTTATTTCATTTCGTTTCATTAGAAAATATATTTTACTAAAGATATTTTTCTCTGTTATGATTATAGCGAGACACTTAATTGTGCTATTTATATGTATGTGAGTGTGCTATTTATATGTATATTAAAATTTTTGTAAGAAAGAACTTAATAAGAAAGATAAAATGATAAAAGGGTGTTTTTAGAAAGAGCAATAAGAATGGTTCTTTCCTGCTAGCTCAGGTTATGAGCATTACGTTTTAAACACTATAAATAACTCTCTTTTAAACTCGCGTTGCAATACATTTTTTAGAAGAATTGCATTTTAAATACCTTTCAATACGTACTTTAATATATATATTGCTATGTACCTCTAAGATGGTTTTAATTTTATTTGAAGTAATAATTTACCTAATTAATTTTTATTCGGTCTCTTAGAGTTTTTCTGTCGCATTGTCTAGTAAATATTTAATTATGCATATTAGATATTTTGAAAGTTTGTAAAAAGAAACTAGACTTTAAAAATGTAAGTTATATTGTTTAGATTCCCTTTATCTGTCATTACTACATGATAACATATACTTGAAACTTTTAATGACTTTTGAGAATAAAAATTTCTTTCCAAGGAAAAAAAGATATGTCTTAGTGTAATATTTTGTTAACTATCGATTTAAATAAATAAATGTTTGAAAACGACAATAAAGAATATATTTTAAGCTACAAAACTTATAGCTTCATGTAGAATTTAATATAATTGTTCTGGTAAGCACAATGTATTTAAAAACCTACTTCCTACACTTTTTAAAAGAAGTCATGAAGTATTTTATTATGTATATTCATATGTACACAATCTAAGTTCCAAGGAGATTATATTTTATGTTAGAAAATGTCTATATCATATAATGGAATTCAGTTAAGTTAAAATAATTTTCTTTTAAATATCTAAGTTCGTTAGATTTCTTTTTTTTTACATTTCTTTTTTCTCCGTCGGTACTCCTAGAGACAAAGTTTAAAAATATGTTTCTATCTTGCTCGTTCTCTGAAAAGTTTTCAAGTAATTAATTTCAAGTACTTCATACTCACAAACAAAGAAATCACTTGCATGCTTTTATCGGTAAAAATTTCTTTATTCATGTAGTGAAAATGAGACACAACATTAATTGACAAAAGACTGTTCTCAAAAACATTTTTCCGCAAGACTTCTCATGATAAGATTAAGTTTTGAATATTTCTGTTTCCTAAGGTTTTTGAACTTTTCGGTAATATTTCTAAAGTCAAACGTAAAATCTCAAATTCATTTACGCTTTAATTTTTATTCAGATCTTAAGAGGATGATATGATACACAAAACTATTTTATATGTGCTTCTAAAATTATCGTAATTTTTTTTTTGAGAATTTAATGAATCTTTGTAAACTTTTCGGGTTTCTTTGGAGTGCTATCCTAAAAAATGTGTTCTCTTAAGATCGCATGCAGACTTTTTCTAGTGAGACACTTAAATAAGAACAAACAAGCAGAAATAAGGAATATAGAGTCCCTCTCAAAAATTAAGCTTCGTTTAGAACGTATGAATTGCTTGGTTTCGTCTTATTTAGGTACTGGTTTCAAATTGAAAATTCTTTTGAAAACAATGTTGACGATTACTAAAATATGAGTAAACAAACTTCTAAAGCATTGTTTGGAATATTATATTGTAAACCTTATTAACTTGCCAGTTAATGAAGGTTGGATGTTTAAAAATTATGCCTTAAGTTTTACTCATCCTTTCTATATATTCTACTGCAAGAGAGGAATTTTACTGATCCAAAGAAATGTACTTTTTAATCTTCACGATAAAAATGAATGTATCTAAAATGAGAAACAGATTTTCAATGTCGTAATATCATGTTTTGATAAATTTACTTTATAACTCATTGATTTCATTTCGTTTCATTTGAAAAGATATTCTACTAAAGATATTTTACTCTGTTATGATTATATTTGATGGAATTTAACTCATATTAGTATTCCCAAATCGAACTACTTCATATTACCTCTTTCAAACTTAACAGCCAATTTCAAACTAGAACTAGTTTAGATAATTCCCCGCAGGCTTTAATTTTTTCCCTGATTAAATACGTGGATGACAAATGGAGGCCGAAATGTGTCTGTGATGTTGCAGACCGTCGTGAACGCCATATCACAATTCTGGGCGAATATTCCAACGAACAATTAAATCACTTTATGGCCAAATTGAGAAATTTTCCTAGAAACGTCGCGACGATGATCAAGGATGTGTCAAAAACATTAGTTACTTTCAGGGGAATGGGAAAAATTTGACTTCATGCAAATTTTAATTTCCAAACTAAAGCTTTGAGTTCCGAACAATTCGGTACTTTCTAATGCTTTAATATGGGTATTCCCAACCTGAGAGGTCGTGACTCTCTTGGGTGTCGCGAATTGTTTTCTAGAAGGTCGCAATGGTTTAATTTAATTATAATAACTTTTTGACAAATTTCCCCTAAAAAATTTACCAATATTTATTTTCCCCTAAACTGTGGAGCAGTGAAGGAAAAATCTCATTCAAACCGCAAAGTCAGTTCATAAGAAATTTACTGCCTTTGTTTTGTGGTAAATGCAAATCGCGGTTACTTACTGCATACAGTACGCTGAATCAATACGATAGGTGCATTATTTTTATTAAAGTCCAATTCTGTTCTGTTCTTGCCTTTACACACCTTGAACTGAGGTGTGTTTCTTAATGCTCTCCATTTCTTGCAAATTTCTTGTAAATTTCCTCCATGTCGAATTAAACATTTAGTTGCAATTAAATTATGGAAAAAGCATTTTGGTGTTTTTTCACGTCTTAAAAGGCCTTTTTAACCGAAATATTAAGGACAATAATTACGGGGTCACAGGATTCGGGGAAACCATTGAAGTGGGTCACAACTCGAAAAAGGTTTGGAAACACTGCTTTAGTACGTAATTATTGTGGGCAGACAAACAATGAGATAAATAATTTCCAAAATTAGATACTTACTTACACATGTTTATCGATATATTTATATGCTTTATAATATTTACCGCGGAAGGAAAGTAAATGACAGCATAAAAAGTCTGGCTTGTCTTATGAGAATCTTACTATCAGGAAATATTACAGGAATCCGACTACTACCTAATCAGTCATATATCTTCTTTAAGGAAAATTACCTACTTCCGTTTCACATGTAGCTATTTGTCTACTAGTCATTTAGCCGAGAAAAAGTGTTGTTTAAAATAATTGTAGGAGCAATGATAAGGCGATGTGTGACAGAATCTATTAATCTTGCATTCGGCGAAAGTGGTAAGACGCAGTCATCTTTCCCTTCTAGCATGTTCTATGGAATATCTAGAGACAGGAGAATAAATGGCTATGTTAAGTGTCTGTCTGGACTTCTTTGTGTAAGCGTATAAAATTAATCCATGTAATATCTAATCATCTATTTGTCTTCTACCCCGAGAAAAAATTACTTTCCGCATGTACCTTGCGATTTATCCAGCTGTCTCCTAAGACATAAATGGATTGTTTAAAATAATAGTAGTAAAGGTTAGGAAATAATCTTTCTATTTAAAGCTGGGTTGTTAATTTTTGGTATATCACGTAATTTAGATTTCCACCCTCTAGAAAGTTTTTCGTATCAACCAGAAATTATTTTTTTTAACATATTCAACATTAAAAATTTATAGATAATGATTTCATTAATTATTTGTATTACTCTTTCATAAGTTTCATGGTAATAAGCATGAGCTTACATTGTGTTATGATAATGAATAGCATATAATCCAGGAATTTAATCACGTACCTTTCAAAGGTACGTGATTAAATTCCTAGAGAGAAAAAAGTTTTATTTACAGCGAAGAATTTTTTACAAATGGGACAAAGTATGACATAGATTTGTTAATATATTTGGCAAAAAATCTTATTTAATGGATCACTACTATGAGAGATTTCATTTAAAAGTATTTAATCTCTGTTTAAGTATATTTATGAAGAGAAAAATTTTGTAATTTTATATTTGCCACATTTATTCGTTCTTGAACAGATTGGGTGGTGGTTATTTCATAAAGCTTCTTTAAATTATCAATTTACATCATTTAGAAATGAGTACTATGTATTTAGATTAAATAAACCTGGCATATATATATATATATATAAAATTAAATATGTCTATATCATGAAACTACATATGGGTCTTTAAGTGTTTCTTCCTACGATCCACAAATTTCTATATCAGACTAAAACATTACCTTCAGAGTAAGATATTATTCACGAAAAGCACAATATTTTTTAACCAGAAGTAGAAGTTTAATAGAATTTTATTCCTAAAAAAACTCTTTCTAGTTAGAAAATATTCACCAACAAACTAGTTAACATTTTTACGTTTTTTAACAGTGAATACTTTTCATAAAAGTTATTTAGAAAAAGAGTATTTGATTACAAAATATAAAAAAAATCCTTGATTCAACAGGATAAAATATATATTCTGCAGTTTTTGTGAGAAATAACAATAGTTCAACTAATTATCTGCTTTTGACACGGTTTTTTTTTGTATAAACTCTTATTCTTATTGATAAGATCATTTTATTTTAATTTTCCAAAATTAAATTTTCCCGGTGTACTTGGTAAATTTGAAGTAGAAATTTTCCCTTGAAAACATGTAAAATTTAACGGAGAAAAATATAATTAATTTCCATGTGTCTTTTTAATTAACAAATGGAAAGTTGTTTATTAAAAATTGATATGGATGATTTTTTTTCTTCTTAAACTAAATTTATAAATTTCTATGAACTTTTACACGATCTTGTCATAAATTCATTCAGTAGCATTCATTAAGTGCGTGACTGTTATGCATGAAAAAAGAAGAGACATCTTATGGACGTTTCATAGAATTGGTCTTGAATCCTTTCATATTAGGATATAGGCAATCGACATTTACCTAACGTTAAAATGATTAAGTTTCTTATTTGAAGCTCACGTACTTTCTAATTTTAAGTGCAAATGATTACATATGTATTCAAGATAGGCAATTAATCTTCAAATCTACTGCTAAAATGCTTTGATATCGATACTTACTTTTCTCAGCTAAAAACAATATGTCCTTCCATGTCCGCCGAGATAAAACTTGGATCAAATTGTTCAAGAAAACTTACTTACCGAGCTAATATGCAATCACAGGCAACACCCATCCCCGAGAATGAGTCCTCACACAAGGGTTTGGGGTTGAGAAAGAAGTTAAATTGTTTTAGAGTAATAAATAACAGTTCTGACCGGTAGGTAGTTGAATGTCATTTCCTTTTCATAGAAAAAATAAAACCTTTGCAAATGCAAGTTTAATGCCTTTTTTTAAAGTTCCACTTAAGACATTACACTGGAGCTTGCCAACTGAAAGATAAAATGCGAACCGTTATGGAACAGATTTTTTCCCCATGAAAAAAATAATCGGAAAATGTTAATTAATTTTAAAAATAAATTAAATTATTATATGTATACTTTTAAAGTATCTACAGGCCAACAACCTGACTCTTTCATCACAAAAAGAAAAAGGGGGAATTTTTTAGATAAGCCGATAAAAAACAATTAAAAATGCACCCTAACCAATTCATGAACTTAATTCAGTTGATAGAACGTCGACTACCGAAATTAGGAGACCTTATTTAACTACTTTTGCAGTTCAAACCAAACAATGGGTCATAATTTTATATGGTAGAAATAATAAGTATGTGTGGATGAAACTTGTTTAATAATAAAGCTTCCGATGGTTTGGGAATAGTTTTCCCAAGCCTTTTCTTTACTTGGAAAACTTTACCTTTTAGCCGCTTCTTTTGCTTGGAAAAATTAAAATCTTTCACATGTTTTCCTATCTTTCATTGATATTACTTTCCTGTCTGAATAAAAACCTATTTCAGTTTAACGGACTGAAGGCCAAGACTATATGACTTATTTTTCTTTGGTACAATTGTTGCATCTGGACATATAATCTAGACATATAATATGATCTCTAAGAATATTTTTATCGAATTGCAATGACTGAATTTTAATATTTATAAAAAATCCTCACTGAAAAAAGCAAATATTTTATTTTGTGTTTTGAGCAAAAAATGGAATACGGATGGTTGAAATATTTTTGCAAATTCATTAACAACATTAAAAAAACTTCATAGAGATTACATAAGAAATTCTGCAAATGCCATGAAATCACAATTCGACTTAAGAATAAGTTCAATATTTTCAAGTTTTAAGGTTTTAGCTCTATATCTCTTTCCGAAATTATTCTTAAGAGTGTCCCAGCAGTGTAAGACAATAAAAATGACTCTCGAACTTCTTAAATTTCTGAAAACGTTTTATACTAACTTTTCTCTATACATTTTGGGTAGAACAAATCATTAAAATGTTGGAAAGGATGCTTTGAAAATGTTTTTTCCCTTTTAAACATTAGGAGTGCTTTTAAGAACAGTTTTGAAATGCTGTATCATACTTCGTTTGAAGGATCTTTTTTGTAAAGTGTCTTCATAGAATATGTGGAAATTCAAAATTTATTTTGCAAGGAAAACACTTACCTGTAGTAATTTTTAAAAACGTGATGCCCGTAAATTCTATTCACGTTGCAAGTTAAATCATTTTCTTCTATAGTTGAAGCAAGTAAATGCTTATTCGAAATGCTACTTGCGTCATTTGAATGTAGGCCTTTTGGGTCTCATTATCTCTGTCATTTTATTTTCAACCCAAAACCTCTGTTCTATAGCTATTTTTCTGAACTTTGTAAATGTTACGTATAAAATGGAATAAAGACAAATATTTTATAGTGTAGGGTTAGTTTTATATGCAAACATTCTGTCAAACTTTGTTGGAAATTCTATAATTTCAATGATGCATTTATTGTTAAATTGCTATCCGTTGCAGACAAAAATGAAGAATTCATTACTTTTGAAGCAAATTATAGATGAGACTTAAGTATATGATGTGCACCTAAATAATAGCAGATATATGCTTTGAAAAGAGCAATAATCAACTATGACTGCTTATTATATACCCCAATTCGTTTTTTAAAAAAAGGAATAATTACATGGTGGCCTGGGGGTTGTAGGCGAAAATGTATTTTGTAACTAGTTTTTTTTTTCCAATGGCGGGTTCAAAAGAAATCTGAGGTCAAAAGAAAGAAACACTGAACACAATAAAATAAGAAAAGAAGCCAGAAAAAGAAAGTCTATAGACCCATAAGGTCCCTTGCTTGCCAATATTGCTCCCACGGGGTTTTGGCGGAGAGAGCCCGACGGTGGAGAAGGTGAAACCTGTCCATTATATCTTGAAGGTCACAGAGTTTGTCGTAGGGGTCATCGGTAACATGTATACCGTGTAAGTTCTTTGGCAAGACAGTCAAGGCCAGTAGCAAGGCGAAATTCCGCAACAGCTCTCCTTCTAGGCCGGTCTATAATGTCTGAGAGTGTGTTCCCGCATGACTTCTGAAAATCCCTCTCGAAAAATTCATTTGAAATATTGTCCTTAAAGATATTTTCGATAATCAGTTTGACGTTGTGAAAAGGAATTTCCTCACTTATTGAAACCTGAAGGATTGATGCCCCTTTCTTGGCCAAAAATTCGGCTCTTTCCTTTCCGTCCATACCCCAGTGTCCAGGGATCCACTGCAGGACGCCCACTTCGTCACAGCTGGGAAGGTTTCTTAAAGGGAATTGACAATTCCAGATGGCAGCAGAGTAGGGGGCTTCGGATGAGTCAGTTGCCTGCAATGCTGCTTTTGAGTAAGGAAAGCTCAGTCATAAGGGCTTGTGGCGGCCCTGTGGTACAGCGCGCTGGTTTTCGGTGCTGAGGGTGCTCAGATCGAATCCCGGCGTTGCGCCACCAAAAATGCCTCCGTTCATGTCGTCTCTTCATAGGGGGTAATGCTGTCCGTCTATATGGTGCCCCCATAATAAAATGGGCAGCAAAATTGCGGCGTAGTATAGACCAATGTTTGATTACAAGTAGCCTCCGCATTGGTAAAAAAAAAAAGCTTAGACACAATGGCAAAAGCGAAAGACCAGTTAGACTACGAAGCGTTGCCCAGGGTGCTCCAAAGTTTTTATCACTAGTATAATGATAGATTGTTCCTAAGCATTATATTGCATTGTATGCAAAATAATACTTTGTTTGCTTTCTGTGAAAATGTGCCAATGTTTCACAAAATTTAACGTCTTTCTCGAAACCATCCTGGAAATAATAACTAATTTCAACTTATTAAAGCTAAAAACTTACCGAAAATTTTTCATGGTCTGAGGGAACTTTTTATTTAATAATTAAGCATCGTGATTAAATTGACTGAAAAAAAGACCTTCTCACATTACCAGTTTAGCTTTGTAACATGGTGATATAGGAATGCCCTAGTTTCAAGACTAAAGAAAAACAAAAAATTCGTTATATTACTTCATGATAGAAATATGCATACTGACTAATATATCATTTTTATGCATCTCTGTTTTAATCTATCGTTCGGGCTTCCGGTACATTATAATTTCAGTAGAATCAATTTGATAAGTCGGGGGAGGGGGTTTCTCTGTACTGTTATAACATTTTCAAATCGGTCGCTACCCCGATCATAATCCTCTTTTCCAGAAGAGGAAATAGAAGTACATAAATGTAGGTATACTAGGAACTAGTATGCAACACACCAGACGCTGCAGGAAAACACGAAGACACCAGAAACTGTAGAGAAACATATTTTTTTCCACAGCCGAAACTACTAGAGAACTTTTCGTCGACGATTTTTTTTCTAAGAACACACTCTTCACCGTAACCTTCTGCACTCTTCCCCATAATTCAGATTTCTACGTATGTACAGGACAAATTATCCTGTAGCCTAATCATAGTGGCTGTTAGAATTTGCTTATGAGCAGAGTGTTTTATTTTCCTCCAGTGCTACCTAAAATAGAAGAAATGGGAATTTAATTTATTCCTGTCCATTAACTTAGTTATCTTCGGTAATAATAGGAAATATAAACAAAGTAGAGAGTAGAAAATGTTAATTTTATGCAATTACATAAATTCAATGTCAGCAGCTAAGAGACCACAATTTCAAACCCATAGATTGAAAAGATATTCAGTCATGAGGCATACTGTGAATTTATTAAAATGTACATGGTATCAGAATTGGTCTGCCAAGAGAAGATTTCTGTCGGTAATCTCTTTTTTCTGTAGAAGGTTAACGCATTTATTAAATCGGAAATAGAAAATTTCGTGGAGTTTTTCTTATATTCGCAGAAGTAGGTAATTTAAAAGTTGGAGTAAATTTCAAACTCCTTTTGATTCATTAAAAGTCATTATATTTAGGTATTAAAGGTTAGCGACCTCCATATCGGAAAGAAATGTTTCTATTACGAAATAACTCGATCATGAGAGAATGTCTTAAAAATAGAATTCCTAAAAGCAGTAAAGTGTGCTTATGAGCCCTTTAAACATTCTCTTCTGGTTCAATCAAAGCTACCAAAGGAAAATGTTGACTTAACGAAAGACGCTAAACATTTCATCTAGCTCTTCATGTACGATTACCTTTGAAACTTTAACTCCTATTAAATTGAGATCTGTCTTTCTCTTGCCAGCCAGAAATGTATTGAATGGAACCCGTTTCTTCTTGGGATAAACAGGAGATAAGAAGTATTTAATTTTGAAATTTTATCCAATGCACTTGCAATTAAGAAAATTTAAGTTAATTTAACTCTAAAGAAGATTTTTGTCCTCAAATGGTAAGTATTTGATTATCGAAACTAGATAAAATTTTAGAAAGATAAATTCGTACATATAAACTACAAGACTCTTACAGTTAAGAAACTAAGAACGCGTACTTCCAGAATTTGATTTTTATACTTTAAAATAACGAATAATGTAGGTAGTTTGAGATCTCTCACGAAAAAGAGAAAATGTAAAGCATTGATTAAGTTTCTAAGAACTGAAAGAAATGCTCAGTTATTTATTTCATTTAACTTTTTATGGACTTCAAATATTTTTCCAGGAAATGTATCGAATGAGAAATAATATCTCGTCGTGTGATATATGTATTGATGCATAAATATATGAAACTGGGGAAATTTAAGGGAAAGAAATATTGAATGTCATTTATTACTGTGAATAGTAATAGACATTAGTGGAATTGTGCAATATGTACTATGTCACACTTTAGCCCCTCTGGATTTCTAAGACGGATTTTCGCAAGACTTTCGTAAGTAATTTCTCATACATACTAAGAAAGTATCATTAATTTAATCGGGTCTATAATAACATATTCTTAATGTCGCATAAGGTCGTTTTGCTGTGATCTCCGAGAAAAACATTATTCCAAGATCATTCGGGAAGATCAATCTATAATTCATTGGTAAACACATCATGAAAGGGAAGAATCATTTTTGTTTATCGGAACTGATATTCACGATTAATTGCGATTTCTTATTTCCTTTCAAACTTTTTTAGCAAAGTCGATTTCAGATAGAAATTGTGTCGCAGGATATATACGCATAAGGTATTTAATTATATATTCAGAGAAGAAAAAAGTTATTTGATTACAAATAGATGTAGGAATCAATTATGCATATAAATAATAGCTGAATTAAATATCAAATTTCTTGAGAGTAAGTAACTTTAATTTGTCATTCCTCAAGATATTTTATGTGATCTTCTTAATCCGATGTGAATAATAATTCCTCTAAAGCTAAATTTAATTTGATACCGTGCTTGTTAAAAAATCAATTGCAAATCCCTTTCAAAATATCTTTATACATACTCTTGGAAATCTGTTTATATGTTTAGCATTCAATCTTTGCAATAAAATCTAACTGTGTTGCTCTTTCATTATAAATTGCATATTTTTTTTTTATTTAAAACGAATTATTACAACTATCAGAGCAATCAATATTTATCACCATCAAGAGTAAATTAAAAGCCTGGATTGTTTGAATTGAGATACATTATTTAATTGTGTTTTCAAAAATTTATATTTTCTTTAGATTATAAGCTAAATTTGAATAGAAACCGGGCTTCTTTAAAAATCAATTGAACATCCCTCTCAAAATATCATTAAACGCTCTCTCGGTAATTAGTTTATATGCTTAGCATTCAAACTTTGTTAAAAAAAAAAATCAGGTAGTCTATTCTAACGAAATTACCGCGGGATATTTATGTAGGATTACTTATCGTTGCTTACCTTTTTTATATGTATATATGTATGTATGTGTTATGTATATATGTATCTACATAAATGTACGTATATATATATATATGTGTGTGTGTGTCAAAATTTTGACGAATTTTGGTACTTTTATGTTTAACTGTTTACTGCCCGCCCAAGCGATATACTGGGCTTGGCGCGCTGCCAAAAGTATAACTCGAGACACAGGACATCTGAAATTTTTCGCTCCGGAGGACCGTTATGGACGTACGTCATCCTACGTTAAAATATAATTCTTTCATAATACAGGGTGATTATTTTTTAAACTGACACTACTCAGAGCCATCTTTGGCGCGATCTATCAGCCGGAATTCCACCAAAATCGATAGAGGGACTGAGGATGACATAAAAAGGAGTTTCCGTGGGAAACAAAATTAGTTCCAAATGTCACCGATAGGAGAAGATATGGCGCTGTTGTTGTCGGAGCACTTGAGTATTTGCATAAAAGGCAAGTAAAACACCAAAATGCAAATTCATGACTACGTAGTCGATAGCAGCGCCAGTATTTTGGGCTATAAAGTGCGGAATCTGTTGCGTTTCCGCTTTACAGAGGAAAGGTTCAACAATCGCTTTTTCCACTTGCATGGCCACCTCCCCGGACCTAACCCATGCGATAACTTTCTGTGGGGTTATTTAAAGTCTAAGGTTTATCTTGGTGGAGTCTCCAACTTGGCGGCCCTAAAGGACAACATTTCCCAGAGTTTGTTGAACATTGCTGGTGACATAATACGTTTGGCCGTTGAGAACATAGTGTTCAGAATGCATTGTGTCACCCACCAGGACTGTGGTCCCATTGAAGGATGGAGAAGTGAATTTGCTGCATAAAGTGGTATTTCAGGGAAATTTCTTTGTTATTCATTTGTCTGCTTACAATTTTTTCGTTATTCATCTCGTATCTTTATAGTCCGAAATACTGGCGCTGCTGTCGACTACACAGCCGTGAATTTGTATTTTAATGCTTTAATTTCCTTTCATGCAAATTCTCGAGTGCGCCGTCAAGAACAGCGCCATAGCTTCCCCTATCGGCGACTTTTGGAACTATTTTTTTTTTCACGGAAACTCCTTCCCATGTCGTCTTTAGTCCCTCTATCAATTTTGGTGGAATTACGACTGATAGATCGCGCTACAGATAGGTCTGAGTAGTTAAAAAAAATCACCCTGCACATTGCACATTTTTTATTTATAAATAATTCTTACACCTAAAAGAGCTGCCAATATTTATCGCCAATAAGACTAAAATAAAGACCTAAATAAACTGATTTGAGATACGTTGTTTTACTATGTTTTCAAAAGTTTACATTTACTTTTATAAAAATGCCTAATAATTGTTGAAAAAACAGTTTTATTTATCTTTATGTCAGCTGTATTTGATAACGATAATTAAAAGGAAAAATGAACAGATGGGAGGAAATTTTACTTTTTCTCTGTTTTTTGGTTTAAAAGGATTTTTTTAAGTTCCATTTTATGCAATTAACCACCTTCCAATGAATAACAAATAGGTTTATAATACTGAACAGTAAGAATGTATCTGTTTTTAAAAAGATTATAACACTGCTTAAAATATGAACTGAAATTTTGATTTTATAATAAGAATACATTATTTTGTAGCAGGATTAAAAAATTACATTTAGTGATTTCCAGTTTACTAAATTATATTTTTCTCTCGTGTATCATTTATAAATTTTTACTCCACAATTATTTAACACGCACTCTCCCATAAGGCATACAGATATCCTTAGTTTTTATATTATTAAAAATAATGTTATTCCCTAGATTATTCATAAACATTAGAATTATTAATAGTAATGTCTATTATAGTGACAGCATTTTTCGGTTTGTTTGTTTTCTAACAACCAGGTGTCCTCTTGTTTACGATAAACTTTATTTTTTCAGTGAAAAATTTTCATTAACAATGAAATATTATGAAATGCCGTCATTATACATCTATTGTGCTGAAATTTGAAGAAGATGTGTAAGGTATACACAAGATTCGATTCACAAGAATCGAACTTTTGAGTGAATTAAAGAAGTTGCTTTAGATATGCTAATTTCGGCATACGCTCTTAGTATAAATACCACGCAGCGTCATTAAGAAAAAGGGGAGGTTGTTAAGGTTGAAAAGGTGTTATCCTGCGGTTGAAAAGGTGTTATCAAAATGGACACAAATTGATATGCATACGGTTTCGACGGAAATGCAAAATTTTAAAGTTTGGCGGCCAATGAAACAACATGTGACGCTTCAGTGCATCTTAACTGCGCAACTGGCAGGATATTAAAGAGGAGAAATTTCAATTCCAGGTCATAAATTGTTTGCGAATTTCATTCCGTGTACTCAGGTAGACAATAACAATGCCTCGCATGCAGGTGAGTGAACAATATTCGCAGATGTCAGCATTTGAGAGAGGACGTGTAGTTGGGCTCAAAGAAGCCGGTTGGTCTAATCGGTGAATCACTCGACATTTGGGTAGGAGCGATGCCACTATTATACGATGTTGGCTGGAATGGGTGAAACATGGCCGAACACTGTCAAGAATTAAGCGGTCGGCCTAGAGAAACGACAGAACGTGAGGATCGATCAATCGTCAGATCAACTGGTGCTTCCGTGACCACAAGGACCATTCATAGTCGGCTCATAGAAAGGGGGCTGAGCTAGAGGAGCCCATTGCGCCCACTACCATTGACCTCTATACACTGACAAGCCCGTTTGCAGTGGTGTCGGGCACATTCGACGTGGAATGTCACTGACTGGAGTAGAATTGTCTTCGGTCACGAGTCCCGTTTCGAATCGAGCCCCGATGACCAGCGACTACGTGTCTGGAGACTCTCCGGACGGCGGTGGAATACCAACCTGACGGTCTTCCGCCATACGGACCTACAACCAGGAGTGCTGGTCTGGAGTGCCATTTCATTTCATAGCAGGACCCCTTTGGTTGTCATCCACGGCACCCTTACAGCACAGCGGTACGTCGACGATATTCTGCGCCCCGTCGTGTGTTGCCCTTCATATTACACAATCCTTGGCTTACATTTCAGCAAGATAATTCCCGCCGCACACGGCGAGAGTTTCTACTACGTGTCTTCGTGCTTGCCCAACGCTACCTTGACTAGCAAGGTCACCGGATATCTCCCGCATTGAGGACGTTTGGAGCATTATGGGCAGGGCCGACCAACCAGCTCGGGATTTTGATGATCTAACGTGCCAATTGGACAGAATTTGGCACGATATCCCGCAGTAGGACATCCTTGACCTCTGTCAACCATTGCCAAGCCGAATAACTGCTTGCATAAGGGCCAGAGGTGGACCAACGCATTACTGACATTTTCACTTTGTAAAGCTATTTCTCTTGAATAAATCATCCAAATTTTCCAAAATTGTAATCATTGTTTTTCTGTACATGTACATGGCATCTATTGATTTTCGTCCCATTCGGATAATTCCTTCTTGGTGCATCGTTTTTTTTTTATTTTTAGTTTTATTTTTTTTCTCCAAGAGTGTAATTTTGGAATTTGGAACACCAAGTAATTACAGTTGCAGCGGTGTGACACGAGCACAATTTTAAGAGTATTTCCCAGGAAATAACGAAGGTGGTCTTAAGTTACTATTTCAAAGTCCTCTCGAAAAGCATACATATCATGTAGCAAATCGTGGTTATGTAGCACTTGCAAACTCAAAACAATAAATGCCTATCTAGAGAGAAAAACTTAATTCCATTATTTAGTTAATTATTTTACCTTACCTATGAGAAATAATTTGTACTGTACATAAAATATTTTTATACGTCCGCCGATATTCATTAGTATGTTTCGATGCAACAGTTTCATTTGGTCTGTCATTTAAATATAGCTTATTCGTTAAATTTTTTTAACATATCACACAAAAAGGCATTTTACAAAGGGACGTTTTAAAGCACATTCGTAATTTTCTTCCTCGAGTAAATTTAATATTTGAAACTAATATATTTGAGCAAACAGAACATTGCCTCCACTTACATCATACTACTAAATATTACAAATTACCTTTCAGTTTATTTTCCAAATATATCATTTTCTATTCTGTTACAGTATTTTTGCAGCCTATTCACTTACTGGTTGAGCAGAGTAATCTTTTCTGGGCTAATTAAATTCGGTAACTGCGTCACTATATATAATGCATGTTATTCACAATCCGGTAAAATTTACAATAAACTGAATAATGCTGTTTGTTTGTTACGATATGTGTTGTGTGGATTCCCTCTCATGTGAGAATCATCTAAGATATGTGGACTGTACAATTATGAGAATACCTTAGGTCTTAAATAAATTATGTCAAAAATTATAACATTAGGACAAAAGACTTCCCAATCACATGACATTTAATAAGGACTAATTGTCGGGTATTATATTAGCAGGATTATATTTGAATAATACTTGAAAGTTCAAAATTCAGTTCTGGTGAAATGAATGCAGACAGAATTAATGGAATAAATTTAATTAGTTCCCTTCTTATAAGTTTTAAAATTATATTAACAACCATGAATGTACATTTTGTATAAGGATATATTAGTAATTATTTATATAAGTTCTACATCTCTAATTGAACGCCTTATTTGAATAGTGGTCCAACTCCACTTTTTAAAAAAATGGAGTCAGCCTCACTTTCATGTTCATACAAGTCATTTCTATCTTATTTTCAAACTGGTACACCTCCAGATTATTTCTGCTGCCAACAGACGGCATTGCAAATCAGACTTCATCAGTCATTTCTCAGCACACATTAGACTTTAAGGCTCTGTATCACAAAATGAACAAGAATGGAACTGGGCCACTATTCAAATAAGGCCTTAATTTTAAACATTTGCTTTTAAAAAAACCTAGCAACATTTTGATTCCAAAACAACGACGAAATAAATATCAATGTTTTTTGCTGATAAAATGATTTATTTCAAAGAATGATGCTCACAAATGTTTCTTAATAGCATCAAATGAATTTTAACACTGCTTTTTGTAAAAAAAAAATGTATAATTTTGAGGTCTTTCCTTAGATTCGGACCAAATGCGAATGATCCAAAGTATAAAGTATAATATTATACACAACGGAGGGCATTTCAGAATTTTGTTTTTAGAAGTTTAGAATACAGAATATAATATCATTCTTTCACGGAATAATTGCTTGTCCCCTGATGAACTTTAAATTTTTGGGAAGCTATAGTGAATACGATACTCACCTACAATTTTTTCTCCCTTCTTCTTGCGCTGTCCTTTTGCAAGCTAAAAAGCCCTGAAATATTTAACTCCTGTTTTTCATTTGGTGTATGTAGTTAGGTCTGACATGCCCTTCGTGCAACAAGTGACATAAAAATTTAAATTATTGAATGCAAAGTAAAATTTTAATCAATACCTTTTTTTAACAAAGACTTCACTTGTTTATCTATATATATATATATATATATATATATATATATATATATATATATATATATATATATATATATATATATATATGTTACCTTGAAAGACCGAAATTGGAGAATGTCGACATTCACCGGTGAATGTCAACACATACCAAATACGTCGGTGAAAAACTAAATATTTGGTTATATTCTTATACATTCGGACTATCACCGGTGTATGTCGACAAGAACAGATATGCTCTGGTGGATGCTGAAACGAGAAACCTCTAAACAGTACTTTAAATGCTCTCAAGAACTCTTTAAAAGCTCTCTAGAAAAGTACTGTATTATACTTTCTGAAGTGATTTCTGCTAAAACTAAGTGCAGCACGCCTTTTGATTACAGACAATTAAAATGTATTGTCGTTTTCAAAATTAATGATGAAGAGAAATTAATTGTACCATTAAAACCAGGGGAAACGAATATACAGTATTATGTTACCATTGATGAATTTTTCAGTATACTTTCTGAAACTCAGCTGCTGTTGCAATAAATAAGATTCTATAACGTCAATCACATAATTAAGTAAGTTTATTATTGGAGTTACTTTCTTTTCTCATTTAGAAAGTACTGTTCGTTTTATGTTCAACAGTTTATTTATATGTGTTGTTATTTAAGATTTCTCTTATTTTGACATACAGTGGAACCTCGCTTAACGAGCACCTCGCATAACGAGTATTTTGCATAACGAGCAAAATAAATCGTAAAAAAAATGGCTCGCATAACAAGAAACATTTCGCATAACGAGTGACGTGGAATGAAGTCCCCTCTTCACGTCACTCAGATCTTCACGTCACCAGGATCATCCACGGCCGAAAAATAAGTATTTTAGGGTAGTCATGGATGGTTCGAGAAGCAATTATCATGGGACTGGAGGATAACAATGATATTTAGGAGCTTGTGGAAGAGCACAACCAAGAGCTCACCACCGAACAGCTAGTAAAATTGCAGTGTCTTTCACAGCAAGCAGTTGTAGAGGAGAGTTTGTCAGCGGAGAAGGACGAAGAAACAGCAAATAAACAATCTTCTGGCGCAATAAAAGTAATGATGAAAGCACGGGAAACTGTTGCATCGTAAGTATATATATATATATATATATATATATATATATATATATATATATATATATATATATATATATATATATATATATATATATATGGGGGGGAAATAATAATAATTTTTAATGTTTCCTTGCTTTCTTTCTGAATTTGGACAACATATACTAGAGTAATAAGTAAAATTGTAAAGCACCTGCACGCTAATATTTTGACTAAAGGAACATAAGATATAACATTTAAAAACCGTTCTGAAAAAGAATGGAAGAACTAATTAAACATATATGGTAAAAACACAATTATGAAATATACCAAACATGAAATTTTCGTTTCTCCTGTAAAAGAGTAAAAAATTGATCATTTTGCATGTTTCTATGTATTAATGAAAAATATTCGAGAAGTATTCTAAAAAATGCATTGTTTGATTCCTAAATGAGCAGAATTCTCAACTCTTAATGAGGATTTCAGTGGGTGCATTTTTTGAGCTGAAAACTTAATTTTAATTATATTTTGAAGCCTCCTTTCATTGAATAGAAAATTACATCCTCGTTCGCATTGCTCTTCAATCAGGCTGATTTTGCTAATTGAAGAAGCAATCTACTCTCCCTCGAAATAAATTCAATTTTTTCTTTAGTTGCCAAGGTAAATAATTTTGTAAATTAGCGTATGAGCAGCATGTCCACATCCGGAACAATATCAATTCCACGGGCAGAGAGATTACACTGGTAAAAATATTTTAACGCAGCAATGAACAAAGTACAGTTATATTATGATGTATGACAAACATTTGTGTTCGGTGCTTTCATCATTTTAGTTTGTTTACTATACTGTGGTATTCTCAAATTCAGTGAAATTTAAAATAAGTGTAAATTATATTCATTAGTTAAAGAAAGTGCGTTAAGGATAAGTTTTTCAAATTTGTTGAAATACATCTGGAACGTTATAATTTTGAATGTAGGAAATATAGACGTGCCTACGACGTGAATACTTTTAGACTTCCCAAGGGTTTTTTAATTAAGGTTCAAGTAAAATTAATTTATATAAAATCTAGTAGTGGTGCAGATTTGAGGATAAATTTTAACATTGAATTATCAAAAAGTATTATCCGGTAATGAATGTAATATTTTCCAGCGATTGAGCTGTTAAATTTAATTTTAGAAATTTTTAATTATAGTCCTTTAAAGTTTTGTGTTTTTTTTTGTGTATGTGTAAGGTATACACAAGATTCGATTCACAAGAATCGAACTTTTGAGTGAATTAAAGAAGCTGCTTTAGATATGCTAATTTCGGCATACGCGCTTAGTATAAATACCACGCAGCGTCATTAATGAAAAAGGGGGAGGTTGTTAAGGTTGAAAAGGTGTTATCCTGCGCTAGTGCTTAGCGGGCCAGAAGTTTACATGGCAGTACTGCTGGTTTGACTTACTGTTCGTGAGTATAAAAATATATTGTTCTTGAAAGCTGTGTTTATACATTCCGTACAAGTAGTACGCATGCTTATTGCTGTAAAAGCCAATTATATGTGCAACGAATTCAATAAACATTGTTTCATGTATAAACTGTGTTTGCATAAAATACAAAGTAGAGTGCCCCCTTAGTAGATTCTCTATACTGGCGCCCGAAATTATATATACCCTGGTACTTAGCATAACATTTGTAACGAACAACATAATTGAAATTAAAAACTGTGTACTGTGTACTTATATTGATAGAATTGTTGCAAGTACTTATATACTATTTAAAAATGAGTGTTGTAGAACAAAATCCTGCTGGAAATTTTCCTCGGGTAATTATGGTTCAGCATTTTGCGCCATTCGAAGCCACCTTCAATGGCGGCCCCTCAAGCCAATTCCTAAAGAAAATTGAGCATTACTTTCAGCAACAATGCACCCCAGTGGGGGATAAACTTAAAATTGCTCTAGCCGCTTTAAGAGGTAGTGCATTTTAGTGGTACACATGCATGCAAAGCAGTAATCTGATTTTTGACTATTTGTCATTCAAGCAACAGTTTCTTAGTGTTTTTCCAAAGACCTTTAATCAAAGTGAAATTGAAGCGGAAATTTATTCGCTAAGGCAACGTGAAGGTCAGTCTGCATTCGATTTTGCTATGGAAAAGATTTCCAAGTGTGAGGAATATTTAGAAGGGGTGACGGAAGCGATAATCTTAAAAATAGTTATCCAACGTTTGAAGCCAAGTGTTCAAGATTTTTTAGATAATCAAACAATTACAAGCAAGGTTACCCTCCTTCAAGCTTTAGCTAAATATGACAATAGACATTTCTTCGCTACCCCTCACCGTCATTCAGGTACGAGAAGTTTTATACAGCCGCGCCAAAATTTTTCGCGAGTTTCAAACCAGCAGCGTAAGCAGTACCGCAGGCAAAATAATAGAAGCGCACGGCGTTATAATGAAATTAGTACTCTTAAAGTAAATAATATGGAAGCACCTTACTTGCAGTGGCAAGTTGATTCACATGATATGGTTCAACCTGTTGAAACTGTGTGGTCAAATGTATTATTTTGTCCGAGCAGTAATCATTATTTTGAGAATAGTGAAAGTCAGGGTATTTTTGTGGCTTATAAAGAAAGTGAGTCTAGCTGGAATGATGAGGTAATTCCAGTACAAATTTCTGAAAATAGTGCCGATACTAATGCTAGTGGTTTAGAAAATAAATCATCTGACACTTCTATTAATGCTATACCTGATATTTTAGATGATATTCACACATCTGTTAATGAAGGAAATTTAGTAGATGACGAAGTATGCGTTACGGAAGTTAGTGAATACTTATTAGTTGACGACAATAAAAATTCTTTAAACGATAGTAGGAACTCGCTAGGTAATGATGATATTATTTCAAGTTTCCATCCGAATGAGGATTGTGTAGGCCAGGTTGATAATATGGTTTTAAATAAAGTACATGAAAACCAGACTGAGAATCAGGATGAAAAGTTGACACAGAGTTATACTGTAAGTAGTTTAGCCGATGCTTCGGAAGTTATAGACGTCGTTTGCATTAATACGCACCAGTACGAAAAGCTTAATCTTCCTAAAACTGAAGCAGTGTTAACGAATATAAATGATAACGATTCTGATGTCGCAAGTTTCAAAGAGACTTTTTCGTGAAAAGAGGATAAAACTAAAGTTAAGGGGGATAAAAAACGTGAAAAAGCGCCTTCAGGTTCCAGCATTAAAACTACTAATACTGAAGTAATTAAGGCGGTAAACAAGAAGTCGTATAAGCACAAATACGAAAAACAGAGTCAGGTTGTTGAAAAACATGACACAAGCAGCGAGATAAAGCCAATAACTAAACACGTTGGCGCAGCTTATATGTTGGAAAAAATAGAATCTGCATTAAAATCTAATGCCTATACTCTAAAAAGTACGGAGAAAAGTAAAGTGTGCATTACAAAGCCTCCATCAAAGGATGAATGCGTCGCTGATAAGGTACACAAGGTTATCAAAAGGAAGAATGACAATTTTAAAGTTCCTTTGCATAAGTACAGGAAACGGAAGATTTCTGCCACCCAGCAAGGTTGGCCTCCTCCCAAGAGACCTCCTGTCCATCGTCAAGCCGGACCAGCGCCTCAGGACCTACGACCTGCTGAACGAAGGATGCCCACACGGTCAACGAACCCTTTTACTAGGACTGCGACCATCAAGAGAGGTTCCACGGATTGGACAGACTGGTGCAAGGAAGTTGCTGCATTCATGAGGAACAAGTCTTGTATCAACTTTCTTATTCTAACTCCCACCCTTTAATAAAACCGAACCAAATTGGTTTGAAATTCCCCAGTGTATATACTGTGTAAACATTTTGAGGGGAAGGAGTGAGCCACTGAAAAAAAAGGCATACTGTTGTTTTATAAATTTTTGAAGGGGACATGTAGTGACTAGGAAAAAAATACATACTGCACAATATACCAATTAGCCACTAATGTACTAACTTCACAAAAAATATAACACATGTACATTATAAATTGGGGGAGAGCAGATACAGTCAAGAAATGTCATGCTGTGCAATTGTGTTGTCACTTTTAATTAAAATAGATATTTTAGGGCGCAGTTGGCAGCCCAGTATCCGCAACTCTGCAAATCCACTGTTTGATGGTGTCACCTGGACCCTTCGGGGTTAGTTTTGTAAAATGGTAGTGGCGTTTTTCCTCCACACAACGTGTGGAAGGTTTTTTTGGCTTTGCCACCCATTATGTAAAAAGTCAGACCAGCACGCGTTTTCAATTAGTTAACTGAAGCCGTTCAGACCTCAGTTACCTAATTTTTTTTTTCGAGGGAGGCCAGTGTAAGGTATACACAAGATTCGATTCACAAGAATCGAACTTTTGAGTGAATTAAAGAAGCTGCTTTAGATATGCTAATTTCGGCATACGCGCTTAGTATAAATACCACGCAGCGTCATTAATGAAAAAGGGGGAGGTTGTTAAGGTTGAAAAGGTGTTATCCTGCGCTAGTGCTTAGCGGGCCAGAAGTTTACATGGTAGTACTGCTGGTTTGACTTACTGTTCGGGAGTATAAAAATATATTGTTCTTGAAAGCTGTGTTTATACATTCCGTACAAGTAGTACGCATGCTTATTGCTGTAAAAGCCAATTATATGTGCAACGAATTCAATAAACATTGTTTCATGTACAAACTGTGTTTGCTTCAAATTCAAATAGAGTGCCACTTCAAATTATATACACCCAAGTCTGGGTAGAAGTGAGCATAGAAACTCTATATATGCAGTAAGAATAACGTATTGAATAACATAATACTATAGTAAATGTTGTCGTATTTTATAGTAACAGTTTCCTATTACAAATTTTATTTATATTTAGGCTAGTAAGCGAAATATCTAAAGTGTTTATTGTTAGGCTAAATATATCTCAGTTTTTAGACATTAAAACTAAACATCGTACTATGTCCTATTTACTTTAAAACTGAGATCACATAAAAGAGTAAAAATTTTCTGATACTGCAAAATTTTCAAAGTTTAAATAGTATTCCTTATTTGTTTTGCCTCTAATACAATCAATATTATGGATATGAATTTAACAAGAGAAACAGTCTTCCGGAATTAACTTATGCATTTAAGAATATAAATCCACTTCTATATAAGTGAAACTCACAGTAAAGCATTGCCTTATGTGAACAGCAAACAATCCATTATACACGATAAATCTTAGTCAGCCCTAACTTCTAAAGTTACGTCGATTAGTATCCAAGAAGACAATGCACAGAGGGCCATACATATATATTACCTGACATAGAAAGAAATGCTGCAAAGCTTATTTAAAGAAACACTTTGTTTGTGCGTAAGGTCAAAAATTGTTATTCATTACACTTCCTGTCACATTAATTATATACCCCAAATGATATATTTTCTCTTTCTGACGCACTTAATTTATTTTTCAAAACGAAAGGATTCTCCTACTTACACCTGTAAAAGTGTTTACCTTAGTTTTCCACGTGGGGTCGTTTACGACCAAGGAGTTTAAATAACGGCGATTTCAATGCACTTCTAATATTTCCTCAAAAGAAAATAAAAGTCTTAAACCTTACAGTCACGAGCTGAGACCCTGAAAAGGCAATAATATCGAATGACAGGGCCTTCAATCGACAGCTGTTATAGAGTAAAGCAGTGATTCTCAACCGGTTGAAAAATTGAAAAAAACTAAAATATAACAAGGGTGTCCTAAGTTTCTAATTTTAACTCCATGGGTGCCTCAGACGTAGAAATATTGGGAATCCCTGGTGTAAAGGTATGTAAAATTTGTGACTGTGCATTGCGAGGGTATCCCATTTTGACTTCATCCTGCGAAAAATTGAATAGCTTTAGAATTTACGTTACTGTTTACAACAGTTTCACTTGTGCTACATTAAAACACAATAGATACCTGGCTAAAATTTTAATGATAAGGACTCTCTGTGTATGTATTGTTTAACCTTTCCTTACGGGGTGGGATTACATATATCCTAAGAATACGTGCCCAAGAATGTATATATATATATATATATTTATTTATTTATTTATTTATTTATTTATTTATTTATTTATTTATATAAACCCCTTAATGGCCGTTCTTACAAAATGGTTTTGAAATTTCCGTTCTATAGAGGGAATCGAAGAAACGAGCCCGTAAGCTAAAGAATAAGATTAAAATAAATCACAAAATCAATGCATTGTTTTATTAAAAAATAAACTTCTTGCTCTTAAATACGCTGAAAACGTCTAGATATGAATGTATTTCCAAATATTTCATGATGTTGATAAAGAAAATTTAATCGTAAATGCTTGAAAAAAAGTCCCAATGGAATTACATAATAAAGCTACTCTGAGTTCACAGAAAGGGAAAAGCAAACAAATGAAAAAGACACCAAGAAAAACTCATTAGATTATATCACCCCTCTTTTCTTTTAGTATTATAAATGTTACATCCTTTCTAATTAGTTTCTAGCAAACAGCATCGTGGTGTGTCAATATCAATATTCATGTGCCCTGAAATCATTTTGGGAAAACACTTTTGACCTTTGCTTTTGGAAGCTAAAATATTGAAATCATTACAAACAGATCATTAATATCAAAGGAGGGAATTTAACTCTGGATTTCATTCACTAGTTGTTTTTTTTCCTCCCTTTTCACAACTGATTGTGGAGAATTTATTAAACTTTCAACGACCGAAAATTGTTTTGCGGCGATAGTTTATTGTGACAATTCCCTGCTAACAGAGTGGGATAATTAGGAGTTTTGAGGTCTTTTCCGTTAATATCTGCTAGTCTCTCCAAGGAACAGATGATTTCTAAAGCTTAAATGTGCATACCCTCCTGGCTTCATTAAACTTTTGAATAAATATTTCAAGTCACTATACAAGTTGTTTCAAGCTTGAAAGATAGTTCTACATCACGATTTTCATATACCTATGCTGCATTTCTGTAATGCATTTCATTTAGATATACCTCAATATGATCCAGGATATGCATATAGTTTAGAATCTGATGAAAATAGTTATAACAGAATTTTCAACATCTATATTTTACGAAACAATTCTGATAATATTATCTAGTATTTTATTTTTGTAATTAACATCGATGTCTTTTTAGATAATATTAGAAATTAAGTTCAAATAGGAATAACCATAATAGCAGTACTTTGTCTTACTATCTTTTATATTAGGGATTTATTGCATTTATACAAAAGATAAGACTAAAGAGCAGTTGATAGATCATTTAAGTGAGCAAATCTTGCATACTACTTAAATCTTACGGGATAGAAACTTGAGTTAGTACCTTTGATTGTGGCGTCGTTAACAACAAATCAATAGGGAAGCTGAAGAGATTTATTCTGAATTATTTTCCTAAAAGACTATTTTCGACACAAACCTGCAAGTAGGCTTGTTCTGTAGAATTTAAACATCAGACTTTTGAGCATTTAATGCAGGTTATATTAAGATGTGTGTTTATTGCCACAAACAATACAAGGATGAAATACTTTCGAAAAATATATTCGGAGATAATACAGAAACCAATTTTTCTGGGAAGAGGAATGTTTCGAATTTCCTCGGGTTGTCAGTTGACTTTAAAAGAAAAAAACTGATAAATGAGGCAAAGTATTTTTAACGTAGGATTACGTTCCTGTATAAGGGTACTCCTGAAATCAGGATTTCAGATGCTAAAACCATCCGTCGTCGAGAGTTACAATTTTGGCAGCGTGCCAAACCCAGTCTGTATCGCGTGGGCAAGCAGTATACAGTTAAACAGAAAAGCACCAAAATGCTTCAAAATTTTGAATGACACACACACACACACACACAAACAAACAAACAAACACACACACACACACACACACATATATATATATATATATATATATATATATGACGGGCTTAAATTCTCGCACTTCCTCCAAACTCGTTCCCACTAATACTTACTCTTAAAATATATGCAGTCAGAACAATCGTAGGCCTGTGGAATTAAACACACTTATTTACAACTACATCCTTTATTCAAATTACTGATTAAGAACCCGATTCAATCTGTGGCATTTTCGATCTCTCATCTCGAGTGACGCGCACTACCTGTCAATTCGGATCCCACGAATGATCTGCTAAATCTTTTGTTAAAACTCAAGCGGCAACTCTACGCGCATGCTCTGTGAAAACTTCTAGAACTCACCCCACGTCTAGTATTATGTAACAGCTTTCACTCCTCGAACGCCGATGCCTGTTTTAAAAATACACTCGCCTGACCTCAGACGCGTCAAGGCCACATCTCAAAAAGGGATTCTCTTTCCCGATTCAATTAACATTTCAATTAAGCTCTGTGAAACATTTCAATTAAGCTCTGTGAAAATGATGGCGTTCGGTGCCAAAATATAAATTATCCTGAAGCCCCCTTTAACTTTTTGTTTACTTATTCTTTTCCAACTAATTCCTTGACAACTCCCCCCCCCGTCCCCCTGAACGCACGCGCACAATGGAGTAGCTAATTCCAAGTGGCATGTCCCCAGAAGAGAAAATACTAATCAAATTTTAAAAATCCCAAATGACTGTAACCGAAAATGAGTGCTGAGTAGGGACGTCTCCCCACACAACAAAACTAAATTAAAACTTAACTAAATGATTTTTAACCCTAACCTAAATTTTTCCCATCTGCACTTAGCCAGATTGAATCGGGGAGTGGTTTACATAGCACATAAGTCTCCATTTGAGACATCCTCGATTTACAACATATCATATCAACATCAAGTATCAAAATTTGTACAAAATACTGTATTAAAAAAACACAATATTATTAAACTTGTCTCAAAGTACACAACACTTAAACATATCACATTAATCATTACATAAAAGCGATTATATTATAGGTATGGAATCAACTTTCAAGCTTATTTACACTTCTCAAAACAGTTTCCTTCTCAAAAATTTTTCTTTATGCACTTCAATTGCTAACTAAAAACTCTAACCAATATGGGAATTGACGGAAGCATGTAAAACTGCTGATGCTTGTTCAAAACTTATAAATCCTTCACTAATTGGAAAAACATGTTAAAAAACTCACATTTTTTTTCAATACTACCTATACAATCCTACCATTATCAATTTTAAAACATATCAAAATCCCTCACTTTTTATCAATGAAAAGAAAATACTACTATCCTTAGTTTCCATACCTTATTTAAAACAAAATCACAATATCAAAAAATTTTTGCTCAATACTATGAAAATACACTTAAAATATGTCTTCCTCATTAATTTACTTGTAATCAAAAATGCACTACAAAAACACTTATAAAAACTGTAAGATCAATATAAATCAAAGTAATACACCTATGAAAAAAATTGAAACCGATTGAAACTGACGAACACTTTAAATAATTCAAAACATTTATCAAATTGTAACTTAAAATAACACTTTATGACACTCAAACACAAAAAAATATATATATACAGAGAATAAAAACGACCATCGTCAAACCAGGACCAGAATTAGTTGCACAAATTTCAAAATTCTTCTCCATTACACAAAATTTTAAACGATATCTTAACATTCTTAATTATAATCACTGAAATCAAATTGTAAGTTAGTCACTCAGAGGATCCAAAATAAACATTAGCATCATAATTGATTTTTTTTTGTTTTTTTATAAATATAATCGCAGAATGCGAAGTCAAGTGCGTTAGGCGCTTCAGAAAAAAAAATCAAAAAGGAGATGGATCTCGGAGCGAGAAAAATTCTATGCTTAATAATTTTAATAATTACTCCTTAACTTCATATCTTATACTTTGCTTTCACCCCTCCCCTCCCCAAGGAAAAAGATGGATAAACATTTTAATTTAATCACCAAATAATTTTCAAACATTTCATGTTTAAAATATTAGTTAATTTTTCTGTAAACATTATAAAATCTTTCATACTCCAAATCTTTGCAAAACCAACAAAACAGTACACATTAATTTCAAATTTTATTCAGTAGTCTAAACTCCACTGAAAAATAAAAATGTTGACAAACCAATGGGAAGTGTCAGAAAAATTAAATGCCCAAACCTTCAAAATGCCCCAAACTTCAAAATTGAATAGTGAATCTATTCTTCGGTAAACAGGGGTGGGAAACATCAATAACTCTTATGGGCTTAATTATAACAATATTCAATACTCAATAGGCAATACTCCATACCGAAAAAATCTCAATAACTTCACAATGTAAAAATACTTTAATTTAAATACCT
The DNA here is from genome assembly GCA_907164885.2 of Dolomedes plantarius. Taxonomy (NCBI): domain Eukaryota; kingdom Metazoa; phylum Arthropoda; class Arachnida; order Araneae; family Dolomedidae; genus Dolomedes; species Dolomedes plantarius. The sequence goes on from OU015497.1 coordinate 73,065,282, forward strand.
CAACGAAATGCTCAAAACTCCAAATCGTAATTATAATAATCAAAACACATTTCTTCAACCCATATTTTATGCAAATTACTGACACAACTTTTGAAAACGTCACTGGTACATCAAACTTATCACTTCAAAAAAAATCACAATCCTAAGATTTTTTATTTAAACTTTTTTTACTTTTTTCCCCTTTAAAATTTCACTTTAAAAATTATCATTAAGCACATATTTTTTATAATAATCATATTTTGAATTTTCTTTTTACATTTTTTCTTTTTTTTTAATTTTATACCTTGAATATGCTTGAGAAGAAAAAACATTTTTTTTTTTTACATTAAGTACATTACGTGATGGATCCCTGGAAAAAGCTGAAGAATCCTCCTTGTGATGACCGACGCCCATGGCGATGTCGCTTTGTGTTTAAACACACACCACAAAAGCCTGCTGAACTAACTGGGAAATTGTACCCAGCCCTTAGAAACTTATAGCTGAATACAACTTGATGTTCCACGGCACCGGACAAACACTGAAGAAAGAAAACGGTGTCCGCGATGAAAACTTTCGTAACACACTGCAGGAAACAAATCACATAAATTACGTTTTTCCTCGCTGAATTCTCTGGGAAATTTTTATACTCAGATATGAAGATCGGCATCTCACAGTACTGTAGTGGAAAATCTCCTTGCTGAACGAGGAGTACACACATCCCGAATAATAAAAATGCACAAGATTTTGAAGACGAATGGCAGACATCAACGTCAAGGAAAGCATCTCGGAACGTGAAGACGGTACATGTTGTTCTCGCTGGCATTATTCAGCTTCAAAAAAAACCCCAATGCAATCCACTCGCAACGAAAATTGGAAATTTCACGTTCCACCAACGTAGCACGCCGTCACGGAGAATGAGAGATCGAAAATTGGACAAATTCAACTAATTTAATAACTTTAATCCTAAATTTTTGTTTAAACCGCTTTGGGGTGATTTAAATTTATTCCCTCGCGAAGGTTACTGGATCCTGCTCAACTTTATGACGGGCTTAAATTCTTGCACTTCCTCCAAACTCTTTCCCACTAATACTTACTCATAAAATATATGCAGTCAGAACAATCGTAGTCCTGTGGAATTAAACACACTTATTTGTAACTAAATCCTTTATTCAAATTACTGATTAAGAACCCGATTCAATCTGTGCCATTTTCGATCTCTCATCTCGAGTGACGCTCACTACCTGTCAATTCGGATCCCACATAACGCTCTGCTAAATCTTTTGTTAAAAATCTAGCGGCAACCCTACTCGCATGCCCTGTGAAAACTTCTAGAACTCACCCCACGTCTAGTATTATGTAACAGCTTTCACTCCTCGAACGCCGATGCCTGCTTCTAAAAATACACTCGCCTGACCGCAGACGCGTCAAGACCACATCTCAAAAAGGGATTCTCTTTCCCAATTCACGCGAAACATTTCAATTAAGCTCTGTGAAAAATGATGACGCTCGGTGCCAAAATATAAATTATCCTGAAGTCCCCTTTAACTTTTTGTTTACTTATTCTTTTCCCATTAATTCCTTGACATATATATATATATATATATATATATATATATATATATATATATATATATATATATATATATATATATATATATATATATATACATATATATATATATAGATAGATACATATATAGTACATACAAAAGAGGTAAGCCATTATAAGTAATCCTACGTTAATCTCCCGCGGTAGTTTCGTTAGAAAAGACTACCTGATTTTTTTTCATTGAGATTTAAAATGCTACACATTTAAATGCTTGAGATTTAAAATGGTTTCAGAGCACATAGTTAAAGAAGAAAACACGAAAATAATGACACAGAAATATTTGTTTAACAGTACCGTAATAACATATCCACAAAGACAATATACATAAATAACTTACTTTGAAACAATATGCCTTTTGTTTTATACATTTTGTACTTTATATTGTCATGAGCAAACCAAATGAAATTGAAAAAGAAAAAATTTTATAAGTGAGTAAGTGGGGCACTCTTCTGAACTCGTTTATCAGCATTGAGAATATGTCAGATGTCTTCGAGCTGTCTAACAGAGGAGAATGTGCAGTTAATTATTATCATATAATTTAGCAGTGTAATGTTCTGTTGATACAGCTGGAAAGCAGGCATTTCAAAATTCCATTCCCTGTAACAGTGACTTGTATTTTACATAATGGGAAAATTGATAAGTGAGTTGTAGACGTGCGGATCATTAGTCGTATTGTAGTATTCACTTGACTGATAAGATGGGATAAGACTGATAATTGGGGTGATTTTTTAAAGAAATTAAATGCACTATCTTAAAAATTGAAGAGCAAAAATAAAATGATATGCATCTGCATTCTAGTGTAGTAATATATTATTTAGTGAACTTATGCATAGCCTATTTGGCAAATATTCCAATTCTTATAACATGCGTTACGATATTTTGTCCCTTTAAGTAATTGGAAAAAACATTTCGAAGAGTCTGAATATCCTAACATAATATTATTGTTCCCTCCTTAAATAAAAGTCTTGATACTACTGCATTATTCTTAGATCTTTTTTTTTCGGGAATAATATATTCAACAGAAATTTATCATGCATATATTCTGTTAATTACAGTTTGGAAGTTAGAAATATCCCCTTGAAATTGTCATAATTATAATTTTACAACGTTCTCGAACTGAAATCTTCTCGATAATACTAAAATAGGTATAGTGAAATTTCAGCAATAGAATAAAATTTAGGAAAATGTTTACCTCTTACATCGAGAAAAATTCTTCCTTTATAGTTCATCATCTGTATCCATCAATAATAGATGGTGCGCGTTTTAATTAACACCAATTCTGAGCATGAGATAAAATTGCTGCATGGAAAGGTTCAGTTTACATTAATATATCTATATGCTTTAGTTCTATAAACTATGATATAATTATTTACATACAAAACTAGAGAAATTCATATTTCTCTCTACCTCTTTTGTTTTGGAGAAATAAAATTAATCTTTCTCTTTCCAAGTATCTCGAATCTGCTTTTGTTGTTGTATAACATAACTGGTGTAAAGAATGTATGTGTTCTGAAATCTATATTATAAAGGGAAATCACGGAGCTGCGAGAAATTGACATTAAGGAAATTTCATATTCATGATTCTTCTAAATACCTCGCCTTATTCTAATATTGTTAGATAACATCAAAAACTTATATAATTGAACTCATGGATAAGCATGAAGAATTTAACGTATTTGTACGTGATAAATATATAATTATGCACGACTCAATTGTGTAATTCTGATTTATATATCACATCCTTTTTTTTACTTTTTCTGAAAAACACATATTATCCTTTATTATTTTTCAAGCACGCGCGTAGTTTCTAATTACCTCACTATAAATAACAAATGTTCAATGAATCTACATTATGTTTTAATATGCAAGGCAAATATATGTGATTGAAAAGACAGTTCGTGATGTCTTTTCTATTAATTTCCAAATACACTCATGGACAAAAAAATTAGCGCACCAAGAAGGAGTCGTCAAAATGAAACGAAATTTTACATACGTAATGAATACTTTGATATAAGTAAATGATAAGAAAATCAAAGAAAAAAGATAATTTATTTCAGAGAAAAAGGCAAAAGAACGGAGGAGTTAATACTCCGTTGGACCCCCTCTAGCGCGAATGCACGATGCGATACGATCGGGCATTGAGTCATACAGTTCTGTATGATGTCTTGAGACATTCGTTCCATATTTGCTGTAACCTTGCCTCTAGTTCGTTCAACTCGTGGGATGCCTAACTCGTCGTCCCAAATGATCCCTGATATGCTCGATGGAGACAAATCTGGGGATCGGGCAGGCCAAGGAAGGGTAGTAACAGTGCGGAGACAGTCTTGTGACACCCTTGCCGTATGAGGCCGAGCATTGCCTTGTTGAAAAATGGCTCCTGGGAGCCGTTGCATGAGTGGCAACACATGTGGTTGCAGGATTTCATGAACATACCGCTGGGCTGTCATGGTGCCACGGAACAATACTAGGGGTGACCGTGTATTGTAGGAAGTGGCACCCCATACCATCACACCAGCTTTGGGAGCGATGTGTCGCTGTACAGCAAAGGCAGGATTGAAGCGTTCGCCACGGGCTCTCCACACACGAACACGATTGTCATCACTGCTGAGATTGAATCTGGATTCGTCGCTAAAGACGACCTGGTTCCATTCCGCTGCAGTCCAGTTTCCTCGTGCGCGGCAAAACTCCAAACGGAGGCGTCGATGGGTGGGCGTCAAGTTCAGCACACGTAATGGGCGCCGCGATACCAACTGTCCTTCAGCCAGGCGCCTTCGTGTGGTTCGAGAAGACACAGAGGCCCCTAGTGAAGGTGCTACCTGTGCCTGGATGGCGGCCGATGAGGCAGTTGGCTGTACGCTTGCATTTCTTACGATGTGGCGGTCTTCTCGACGACTGGTCTGTCGAGGGCGTCCTGAGCCTGGTCTTCGTGTACATGACATCTCTCGGGTCCACTGGTCCCAACACCTCCTCACAACACAATCAGAGCGGCCTAATTGACGAGCTACTCGCCTAGCTGACCACCCAGCTTCCATCACCCCGATGATTCTCACCCTCTCAAACTGCGACAACTGCTTATATTGTCTTCGAACACGGCGTAATGGCATGTCTATCTCAGCTCTTCCTTTGTAAATGATTCAGCACACTCAAACAAGCTTGGTTACCTGTTTTATACTCCCAGAGTACGATGTTCAACGCCCTCTACCGGCTATACGTAATGCGCAATCACGCTGCATTTCTAATCATTTGCATATCTCCCCGACATGTACCTTCATTGCAAGTTTCGTTACAATCCCGCAATTATTTCTTGGTGCGCTAATTTTTTTGTCCATGAGTGTATATTTATATCTTGAGTAAAAAAATATTTATTTTCTCTTATATAATTTTATTGAATCAAGCAAAATATCACATTCGTAGATGTAAAGCATACAGGATAAATTTTATAATTGGTATGAAAGACTATATAATAAAGGGTTTGTGCATGTTACGTGCGAGGGATAATATGAATATGTGAAATAATTGAAGGTTCTGTTAGACACGAAGTTTGAGACGGAAAAGAGGGAATTAAATAAGAAAATAAGAATAATTTAACGCTATGTGGTGCCTGGTCAAAAAGTTTACCATCAGCTGAATCAAAACCTCGTCTGGGTACGTTCTTACCGTAGAAATGGATATGGTAAATAAATCTCACCAATGTGCTTGAGTCTCCTATGTGGAGGAACTACCACTCTAGGACAACCATGAAACATTAATTAAATAATGTATTATCTGTTATCTTGTCATATCCTTGACATGAATTCTGCCTTTCGGGAATAATCCTTCTCACAAAGGCTATAAAATTCTTAAAATGATCTCCGCATCCTAGCTTTACTGTTAGTAACCCGGTTCTTTACACCATTTTTATAGCAATGTTGAGTCATACTGTATGTATGACGCCAGTTTTAAGGAGTGAGTTCACAACTTATTGGTTATTTTTATTTTTTTTTTGTATCAATACTGTTCCTTCAATCGATATGTAAATTGTACGTAAGTACTCGAGTATAAAAGGGGAGTACATACTTGTGACTACGAGCATTTGAGCATTTGTTACTACCTTGACTTTTATATGCTTTCAAGCTGTTTGGGTAAGTTACCCAACGCTGTGTTAATTATTCTAAATGTGAATAAACTTATTTTGTTTTATTTAACTTGATTTTTCCTTCGAGTCATCTTTTTTTCTTATCAAGACTCTGCTATGCTTCACTGAGGCAACTTTTTCAATCAACATTTACAACCGTACTTTTGGAGAATGTATAGTTAGTAATTTAACAAACAAAAGGTTATATTAGGAATAAGAAACCTCTCTGTAACTTTTCAATCAAGAATAAATGGACTCTCCAGCAGTGAATATTTCATCTCTAATGCCATTATTCGTTCGTCATTTATATACAGGGTGTCCAGGATAAAAGCATCCAAAAGTTATGACTTATTTTTAAGGAACTACCCATTAGAATTTAAAAATTAAATAGAAAGAACATCTCACCAAGTTTTAATATCAGTCATAGATTTCGATGTGTGCACCTTTTGTAGCACGACAAACGTCTAAATGGTAATCCACTCTCTCCAAGTGTTTCGTAGAATATCAGGAGTTATTACACTAATTGCTTGAATGATACACTTCTTCAAATCATCCACAGTTACAATTTTTTGTTTATTGACAACGGATTTTATGAATCCCCAAGCAAAAAAGTCTATAACTCTTGATATGCTACGAATCACTTGGAGAGAACTGGATTACCCTTTAGTCGTGATACAAAAGGTGCACACGTCAAAATCTCTGATACTATGATAAAAAAACTATGATTGATATTAAAACTTGGTGATATGTTCTTTCTATTTAAATAATTTTTTTTTATTCTAATGGGTAGTTCTGTAAAAATAAGTCATAACTTTTGGATACTTTTAGCCCGGACACCCTGTATATCTATTCAGTAGACGAATCTCCTAGACGAATACTTTTATCTCATAACCTATTTAGAAAAATTCAAGAAACTTCAGATTGCTTACTTTCACCTTCAAAATGTCCCTAAAAAATTGACATAAAATATCTGAGGTTAACTTAATTTTTCAAATAAAATTGAAACGATACTGAAATTGTCTTAAGGATGGCTGTGTAATCTTTTCATTCAAATATTTATGTAATAGCAGATTAATTGAGTAGCATCCTGTAAAAAAAACGTTAATTACTCACATTTAAGTACTTTTAATAAATTGAAGAATATTTATGAAGAAAAATGTTTTCAAAGAGTTTCAAAAGTTTTCAAAAGTATTATGAAGAAAAAAGTTTCTTTACTTGCTAGAAAAAAATATTGATTTTTTTATTCAGCAGAGAAAAAACAAACTTCATATGAGAAAAAATTATACTAAAAAGTACATTATAGAGAAAAAATAAATACTATAATTTAAATGAATGAACAAGCAAACTAAAAAAACTAAGATTTACTAAAAACATGCTTTAAAAAAAGTTGCATATTTGTCTACACACTGTTGTAATTTTATTAGAAAATGTAAATTCACGATTATCAAAAATGCAGAGAAAATTTTTACTAGTAAATTGATTTTTATTTCTGATAAACATGAAGTAAGTGCTAATACTATCTAGTTTCGATTTGAAACTATTTATTTACTTATCATCACAGACGGAAATATGTTGACAGAAAAATTATTAGCAATAAATATTCACGATGTGAACATTTTTAAAAAGACTTCTATTAAGTGATTTTTTCCCCTGATACTGCAAAGAATAAATAAAAAATCCAATATGAAATACATTTATGATCGTTGATTTCAGAATTTTATGTGTCAGCAGTTTCACAGAAACTTTCATTAAAATAATAAATTTGTCTAGATTTGGCCAATAAACTAAATTCTGGTTATTTTTTGCAGTTCTTAATCCCATATAAAGAACACCATCAATCTTTTAACGGAAAATATTTAAGGCCTTTAATGTAAATACAATATTTCATATCGATAAATATGTATACTGTATAAATAGGATACTAAGCATACTGACTCGTTCTCAGAACTAAAAATTGCTAATTATTTATACGTGTCACCCTGCTTTACACATTTCTTTTTAAATAACGTGGAAAATACGGTCAGTTCATTACCGATTCTGTTGGCAATGCCCCAGAGAATATTTTTTTCTAAACACCTTAAAAAATAAATTTAAAAAATTTCTCCTGTGGTAACTTATTTCGCTGCTTGGAGAGTATTTTTTACCTTAATTAACAACAACTTTAAAAAAAAATAATTATGATGATAATCAATGGCGTTGTGTTTTTGGCCTTACAAGATTTATTTAAACTTTGCAACATAATTTAGAAATATAATATATTCGTGCTTTTTTTCGACAGGTTAATGGAAGTTATTATGAATCAACAAAATATTAAATTAAATTATGGTAAACTTGATTATTAAAAAAAATTAAAGCTTATATTACATTCATGCATATCTTTGGCTTAAAAAAATAACAGTATTAATGCTTCGAAAAATATTTCACTTCTTGGGCAAGTCTTCAGACAGATACTTTCCATCAAGATAATCGCATGATACGAAATTCAGACGAATGAGATCATTATGACACCTCTAACTAATTGTCATGATCATTACTTATTGCCTCACGGATCATAGTTAATCACGAGTAAACTAATTTGACCTCATGACTCTACATTGAGTACGTAATGGAAATTTGCATCAGCTCCCTGAATATTTGCATGCTTTTTTTCGTTTATTCTCGACAAGGATGATTCTTGGCAGTTCTAAAGGATGGCGTTGCCCGCACCCGAAGGTTATCCGGCACTTGCAAACTGTTGGTGGCCAGTTGTCATGACAGCAAGACCCCCCCCCCCGCTAAAAAACGAATAAATTTCATATTTTAACTTGAACCACCTCGGAAATTTCTACCCAAACGAGCACCCATCACATTGCCTTCCTTTGCATCCGATGGCATCCTTTATTTCCCAAATTATAACAGATGAATGCGGTAACATGCATATTAAGAAAACGTTGCACTAGTTTTGCATATGCTTACTTCAAATTTTATTAACAAATGTTAAAAACATACAAATGCAATCCAATCACAAGTGTAATCACAATTGCATAACATCACATAATACAAATATAATAACTACTTCCAAGCTAGTTGCAAATAACAGCCTCACAATATAGTCAAAAGTTTACGCACGGAGAGCCAGCCTGATTCTGCCATTCCCGGAACTCTGGCGTACATGATGATAATCATCCAAAGATACTTCTTTTTAATATAAATTCCGCATTTGGAATTCCTTTTCCTCCAACGTTCTCCTAGGTTAAACCTTGCTGAGAAGCTTATAATAAGGGTAGAACATAGGTCCAAGGCTACCTGTATGATGGAGATGGATATCTGCGCTTAACACTCCTTTTTATTCTATAGCCGGTAGATTTCATGCAATGTTTCCATAAATGTTCTCATTAACTATACAATATAATAATGGTCCAACGACAATTCTATTTAATAAACCGCTGATATTATGTTATGTGAGTGGTGTAGGAACAAAAAGAGTAATCTCCATCAAACCATTTTTTTCAGTAAAAGACACAAACTATTATAAGGACTTCGCCTAAAACAAGACTGACAGTCTTTAATATTTACATAATGCTTTATTGGCATTCTAGAATAAATGTAGGCTAATTTACAAAGATTAAAATTAATTATTATCTACAAAAAATCTCGTGGGATCAGGATGTCATTATGAGGAACCGGCTCGATTCGCGTTCTCTGGCGAGGGAAGCATCCGTCTCAGAAGATTGTCTAGCACCTTCCAAGAAAAATCGACAACTTCCCTCCTTTTAGCTCGAGGTAGTGAGTATATCTTTGCTCATTCTTCCTGGGGGGTCAAGTGTCGCGTTCCTTTTGCCCTTTCAAGTCCGCCGCCAAGTTCATCCCGCGACTTCAGCTAACCTGTTAGGTGATTGTCCGTGGATCTGCTTTGTCTGTAAGCAGGGAGGGATTTCTAAAGGTGACTGCCTCTTAAGTGTCCAGCAGGCGTCTCAGTGTCTGCAACGTTTTGTTGACAAAGCGACTGTCACTGATGAATAGAGTCAATTTATAACGGGAGTCTGCCCGTTAGGCTCCCGAGGGAAAAAAACGTAAGCGCGTAACGTTTACCGCGTGGGAAAAGAACGTAAGTCATTACATTATACATTTTTGAAGACATAAATTTAAAATATATCTTTTAGAAAAAATTCCCACATTTCTTTATAGTATTCCATTTTTCAGGATTTACTTTTCTGGATTAAATTTCTGGATTTTATTAGCATTCCATTTATCAGACGATTATCGTAGTCGAGAGCTAAGGAAAAAGTAAGTGGAGATATGGTAATGTGGGTTCAAAAATAGCTATTTCCTTTTTTTCTTTTTTAACAAAATTGAGTTAAGAGTACTTGAGTTAAATACCAACTATTTTCGTTTTTAACTTCAATTAGTTAAAAATGAAATTTTTGAAAAATTTTATGCCTTGCTGAGGAGGTTATTAGCAAAACCTAGGTCCAAGCTACCCGTATGCTGGAGATGTATATTTTCGCTTAACACTAGAACCGCGGGACTTTCGATATACCTAGACCGCGGCGGGTCATTTTGACCCTAGATTGTAAACTTATAAAATATGCACAAACGCTTAATTTTTTAACTAAAACATTTTATTTTTTAAATAATAATCAATTTCTTAGAATTTACCTTAAATAATTTATATAAATCAAGAAATTAACTTAATTTTTACAAATCGCATTATTTAAAATTTTATGTCCTTGATATAATAACATATTTCTTTAACAAATATAAAATAATTTCCTAATTTCAATGGAAAAACAGAGTATCTCTTTTAAATATGTTTAGAAATATTTTAAAAAAATTAAAAATTAAATTTTTTCAGGTACTAAGCATTTTACCAGTACTTAGTTTTACAGATTTTAAAATCCAATTTACTGTATGCATTTTGTACGAAACTGAGTAATAAGTTTGGTACATTTTCCACGATGGGTGCTTTACATTTTAAATGGATATCTAGAGTTTTATTTTCACATTTCGAAATATGGCATCGGACTCGTTTAAGCTTAATTTGTGGTTGTCCGTCGTTTTCATTGGTTGCTTCACATGCTCTTTTTGCCGTCTTTTTATGTCGGAAGAGAACAAACTTTCGCCGCAATTCTCCAACCATGTCTTGAATGAATTTCCGTCTATTAATAGATTTTCCAGTTACAGCTTTATCTAAAACCCAGGCATTGATTGTAACAGGTCCAAATATTACAAAAAACCTGCACCGCCACCTACATGACGCAGACTTGACTGTATTTTCATTGCCATTTGTTCAATCACGTCCCACCGTATTTAGTTGCGTTGTAGAAAGCGATGTATCAGGTAGTATTTTTTGGGGTTATCTGCATTTCTACGTTTGGATGGAGACTACTTAGCAAAAAAACGGTTTTATCTTTTTTACCTCGATAAACAGTTAGACTCATGTCTTTATGGGTTAGTACCGTAGTCGAATACATGTGGATTTTAACATCTTTACAGAGACTATTATTTCTCTCTTGAGTATTTTACAGTTCCTACAAGGCTGGTGTTTTTGGAATTCAATGCCTCTGCAAGCTTCAGTGTTGTGAAAAAGTTGTTCGTAGTGACATTTCTACCTTTGTTCTCATATGGACTTATTAGTCGCAGCATACATGTTCAGATATAGAAACATAGGATGGACTTTGGTTATATTTTCCAAGATACGGGAATCCATTTATCAGATATTTTGAGTCAACATCTGCAGCCAACCAGAACTTGATTCCACACTTATCTGGTTTGTTTGGCATGCATTTGATAAACTTACACCTAGCTTTTGTAGGAAATAAATGTTCATCTGCATTATATAGGAACCTGGTGTATAGTTAGTCTTGCAATTTTCCATAAACGATTCCAGATATTCGAATTAAGGGCAAATTTATCTGTCTCTAGACGCTCTGATCTTGTTGATTTTACGTCGAAGCGTAAAATCCCATTATTCATGAAATGGTCTCTTGACATTGTATTTGGAAAATGGTGGTCCTCAGTCCTTTGACCACAAGCTATCCAGTTCAAGTCTTTTTGAACAATATATACCATGTGCATATAGAATTTATATTAAAGCATCTATTTCTTCTAATGTTATATTCCATTCTCCTTCATGAATCTGCCGGTGAGCTTCATCTTCAGTACATTTCTTTATGTGTTTCAATATCCATTCATTTATAAAAAGTCTTCAAGCACTTGAAAGACTGTTGTCGATAACATTGCGTTTAGCATGTGGTGTTGGTCCCCCAACTTCTTTCAAAATATTACACTTTGATTTCTTCTGTATCGTTGTTCCTAATTGAGCGACATTCGAAATTATCCATCTTTGTCATCTTTATTATTTCCAACTTTGAATGTTATTGTCGATTTGTTTTTCAAATTTCTTTGCGTGTGGTATCTTTTCTTGGAATGTTTGATTTTTATTTTTATCAGATAATTATCATCAGTATTGCGATAAGAAGGACCAGCGATTGTTATAGCATTGCCAGAGTCATCTTCACTTTCATTTTCTTCATCCGAATCCAAATTTTCTTCATTTGCAGACAGACATTCATCCTCACGACTCAAATCGAATTTTGAGAAACCTTTTTTTGAACCTTCTGAATTGTTTTTAGATAATTGTTAAATATTCTAAAGCTTCCTGAACAGCAAGATTACGGCGTCGTGACATAGTTTTTTATACATATACTAATTACAGAATAAAAGCAACTTCAAAAAGTCTAAATATTCGCAGTAATATTTTTCTGCATTCGAACGTAGTTTGTGATTCAAACCAATATATGACCTTGAATGATAAACTTTCACTATTCCCCCTTCTGGTACAGTTCTTTAAGGATTCTAGGGTGGGTAGAAGTATTTTACAGTTACAGTTCGAGAAAATGCACCTGTTTTTCGTTATTTGTGCATTAACATTTCTTACGGGTCAAATTGACCCGCTCCGCTGTTCTAGGTATAAATGTTAATAATCGGAAAATTATTTATGTTACGAATTTTAAATTTGGTAAATTGTTCTTCACCTTAAAATATTAAAAGTCATAAAAGGAATTTTTTTTCAATCGATACTTTTCGCGTGGTGATAAATTAAACATCGTTTTGGGTCAAATTGACCCGCTCCGCGGTTCTAGTGTTACACTCCTATTTATTATATAGCTGGTTGATTTCATGCAATATTTCCATAAATGTAGTCATTAATTCTCCAATAGGATATTTCCAACGATACATCTATTTAATAAACCACTGGAAGAATGTTATGTGAGTGGTGAAGTATCAAAATAGTATCTTCATCAAAGCTTTTTTCAGTAAAGGACAAAATCTATATCATATACATTTTTGAAAACATAAATTTAAATAACATTAGAAAATTCCCACATTTTCTTTTTAGTATTCCATTTTTCAGGATTCGATTTTTTTGGATTACATTTCTGGATTTTATTAGTATTCCATTTAGCTGGATGATTATCGCAGTCGAGAGCTTAGGAAAAAATACGTGGAGATATGAGTAATGTGGGATCAAACTAGCAATCTCCCTTTTTTTAACAAAATTGACTTAAGATACTTGAGTTAAAAATGCCAATACTTTCGTTTTTAATTCAATCAGTTAAAAATAAAATTTTTGAAATATTTTATGCCTTGCTGAGGAGGTTATTAGGGCAAAACCTAGGTCCAAAGCTACCCGTATGCTGGAGATGTATATTTTCGCTTAACACTCCTATTTATTCTACAGCTGGTTGATTTCATGCAATATTTCCATAAATGTAGTCATTAATTCTCCAATATGAAATTCCAATGATACATCTATTAAATAAACCGCTGGTATTACGTTTGCGAGTGGTGGGATGAAAAACAGTAATCTCCATCAAACTTTTTTTTTTCAGTAAAAGACAAATAAATATATGATACAGATTTTTGAAATATAAATTTAAAATACATTTTAGAGAAATTCCCACAATTCTTTTATTAGTATTCCATTTTAAAAAATTTTAAATTTAACTGTTTGAATTTATAACGAAAATATTTGGTATTTTTAACTCAATTAAGAAAAAAAGAGAGAGACAGAGAGAAGGAGATTGGTAGTTTTGATCCCAATTACTCTTATCTCCTCTTATTGTTTTCCTTAGGTCTCGACTACGATAATCTCCCAGCTACACTTCTATATTTTACATGTTAGTTGGTGAAACAGGTTGTCATGAAAAAACGAAATTCATCCGTATGAGTTAAGATGAGCGATAAAGTGTGGAAAAATAGCCGGTCATTAAAACTGTGACTTATCGGACTGCTGGGAAGAATATGATAGCAAGATCGAAATTATTGTCGTGAGTGTTTATAGAGTTACGTAGATATCGTATCGCTAAATGCGAGTAAGACGGAGATTAAATAAATTCGCTTGTTTAATTCATGTTATTTGTTTGATAGGGTATTTTCTATTACATAGCATTGTACTGTAACATGCTCCCTATCTAGCCGGATATGGGCACGTTATGTCTGTAGACCGGAAAATCCTTGTTTGAGGCCAGTGGGGGAAAGGAACGATCTCCCAGATGCCCTCCCCCCCTGGGGGTGCTCTATCAAATTGAGGTGGCACCTGGCTAAGTCGACTCCAACCCTTGTGGTGCAATTATAAACCGGAGCCGACCCCTCAGTTCGCAAGACAATATAGACCTGGTCTGGAATACCATTTCCGCCATTTGGTATAAGCAACAACAACTGTAACCTGCTTTAGATTTAGCGAAACCCAATGTGAAATCCGTTAATTAACTTTGATCAGAGAATCATTTGTGAAAGCCATTTTTTTTGTCTGTTTTGCAATTACATGACTATACAAAAAAATTATCAAATTGTTAGAAATAAGCTAAACCTCCGTAGTTAACTCCACTGATTTGTGTCATTCAATCTGATTAACAAACTTGTAAAATGCACTTACCCGACAGCTAACCATGACGTCACAACTGCATGTATTCCGGCTTCTTAAGTTAATTGACTATTAACCCTTTCAGGGGCAAAAACATCCACCGTTTGCACGGTGCAGATTTTTTCCCAAATTTTTTAACCTGAAGAATCTGGAAATTTTTCCAATTTAAGGTTGCAAAATGTTTTTAGTTCTTGAACTGATAACAGATGGCAGTACTAACCATGTTCTGCTCATTTAAGTGGAATACATTGCATGCAAGTGGAAAAAAGACTAGATTTAGGCGTTTGCACTGTGCAAACGGCGCCCCTCAAAGGGTTAAGGCTGGTTAGTTGAGTTAGCAACTGTTTATTTAACCGTATATTATTTCTTGCATCTCATTGAGAATGACTATAAGTGTTCACTGTATACCTACCGCCATTACGGCGTTGTCGACTTTATTATTTTTGCTGCTGGTGGTCCGGTGGACCGTATACCGAGAGACAGCGGTTCCTGCCGTGTAGTATACGAATCCTCAGGGTTGTGAGTATCGTTTATTTTAATGCTTACGTTTTTAATAAATTAATGTTCATTTTATTCTTGTCTCACTTTATTCAACTGCCTTGCTTTATTGAGCTAAATGGGAATTATTTAACCTCCAGGATTTCATTAGCATCAGAAATGTATTGGTCAAGGGGGATAGATCTAGGGATGTCTCGAGATTATATACAGGGTGTTCCAAAATTCGACCGACAAATTCAGAGGGGTGATAGTAGGCATCAAGACGAGTAATTATCACATATGAATGTATGACCGGAAACACAAACCTGACGCTGGAGGGCGCTGTTTAATTAATCGGACCGTACCTCTTACTAACCCCACTAGATGGCCGGAAATATCGCATTTTTCTGGAGGAGGTAGAAAACTCAAAAACAAAACAGAATCACATAGGAATGTATGACCGGACATGCAGACCTGATCAGCTAGAGGATAAACAAAGATGCAGAAATGAAAAGCTAACATTTCTGCATCTTATTTTTGAGTTTTCTACCTCCTCCAGAAAAATGCGACATTTCCGGCCATCTAGTGGGGTTGGTAAGAGGTACGGTCAGATTACGTAAACAGCGCCCTCCAGCTTCAGGTTTGTTTTTCCGGTCATACATTCCTATGTGATAATTTCTCGTCTTGATGCCTACTATCACACCTCTGAATTTGTCGGTCGAATTTTGGAACACCCTGTATATCATTTATTTACATTTTCCCTGGTGATAACTAAATTCTCTCTTTGAAAATTTAGTTATCACCATCAAGGTCCTAGTTTTTGCCAGTTTAGTATGGATAAAGGTTTTCTTTAAACTCTCTATAATAGGAAAGCTGGTATGCGAAATTTTTCTCCTAAGAAAGAGTCAAATTAGACTCTATATTTCTGTGCAATTAAGGAGACAGTGACGATTTAAGTATAATAATTATTATTATTCACTGGATTCTTTAGAAGCCTGGTTGTATTACTAGTAATAAGATAAAAAAAAACATGAAAGAAATAGGGTATCCGTATGTTAAGAAAATTGCCAATTAAAATTTTCAACATTTTAAAATAACATATAATTAAAAGGATTTAACTAGTGCACTCCACATTTCTTTTCCTTGAAATGTAAGAGTTTTAATTTGTTAGATACCTTAGAATCAAACTTGGTATTGCTATAAATATTAATTCCCCTTACTAAGAAAACAAAATTAATTTAATTAACTGTTTTTTAATCGAAATTCCAACAGTCATCTCACTGCAAGTAAAATTTCTCGCAAATTACATTCGCATTACAATTATATTTGCTAATATTGATTTAATATTACTAACAAAATTTTTAAAAATCTCTTAAAATGATTATAGGTATACGCATAGAACACATCGAATACATAATATGTATGAAATTTTCAGCATTGAAAAATATTCAATTTAAATGTAATTAACAAGTTAATCATTTGTAAACTAAAATATATTGCAAAATATTAGAAATATATTTATTTAGCTCTATACAAATATCACTTTTCCTAATCTACCTTTACATATCAATTCCTTTTGAAAATCCACTAGAACACTAAATAGAAATAGCTGTAACATTATGAAACCCTAAAAAACACATTGCAATGAGTAACTCCAAATTGCAAGACGAATGTTCACATACCAAATCTATGTTTAATACCTCCACGCATAGAAATTCTATGAATAAAAGAAGCTAAAATATGCTGAAATAAATTTCCCTGTCTAGTAGGAATATTATATAATCATTTAAGGTATATTCAAAGACATTTAATTGTTACCAACGAATTCTTAAAAATCGACCTCAACCTCACGATTTCCCTCTTTTCAATCCGTTTGAATTTTGCATTACTTTCAAAAGATTATTCCTGTGTTTCCCCAGTTTTCTTTTACATCTATGAACGGTAATCTGAAAGATCACCTCGTTATTCCACATCGCTGAAAAAACATTTTACCCACCGCAGAACAAATACAAATCGGTAAAGGCATTCCATGTGTTATTTTAGCTGATCGATTTTTCAGTCACCGTCTTTCCATTTCGGATTAATTTTTGAAGTCACTTTTCTTTTCATCATTTTTTACGTTTCAGTGAAAGTGGCGGATGGAAAAAAAATTGTTTCCTTCTCTTTCTCTGAAACGGGGTTAGGTGTTAGTTAACAACTAATTAGACATTTGGTCTGAGCTGTAAATCATTAATATATCGCAACACGCATTAAGGTCGTCTGTCTTTAACGGAGATTAAACCCGGGTCATCCAAATCTTACCACCTGCTTTGTCCCAGCGGTGGAGAGATGCATCATTTTCAACACAACGAAAGCACATTTTCAGCACAACTAAGTAGGCATTTCGTCTGAACTGTGAATCATTAGCATATCGGAACACGTAATAAGATCGTCTATCTTCAACGAAGATTTAACCCGTGTTATCCGATGCTACCAGCTGCTTTGTCCCAGCGATGGAAAGAAGTATCATTTTTTACACAACTATAGCACAGTTTTCAGCACAACTAAGTAGGCATTTCGTCTGATGTGTTAATCATTAGCGTATCAGAACACGGAATAAGATCGTTCGTCTTCAACGGAGATTGAACAAGGGTTATCCTATCCTATCAGCTTCTCTGTCCGAGCGATGGAAGGATATATCACTTTTAAATTCAAATCCTCATTTATTTCCCCTTTATTTTCGGAGAAAATAATACACAGTGTTAGACAACACTTTTTAAAAATTTATTTATTTTTTAGAGTATTCATTTAAGATGATGCTGAATTTCTTGCGACCATGAAATACTTTTAATTTCTTGACAAACGGTTCATAATCAATTATTTCAATAAACGGTTGCCACTGTAGTGACAATCTGTCAAGTTCAAAAACTGAACTTGGGTCTCTTATGCCTCTAGATTACAGATCTGCTAACTGAACAATCTAATGTATTTGAGAAAATCTCTATCCTTGAATCTCATCGTCACACGTTTATTAATGATTCCGATTTTGAACAGGACATATTTCTAAAACATCAGAGATTTATTTTCCTCTATCTTTCATGACTTATTTTTCATGTCTTTCATTAAATAGTCCATAAACAGGAAATAGGAACTTCAAACCGAGAAAATATAGTTACGGAATGAAAGAGAATCTCCATAAATACTCAATAGAATACAAAAATACTCTATTTATCATCCGAAGCAAAAACAGTTTTATACTTCGAGAGATATGTTGGAAAT
Source organism: Dolomedes plantarius (assembly GCA_907164885.2). Lineage (NCBI taxonomy): Eukaryota > Metazoa > Arthropoda > Arachnida > Araneae > Dolomedidae > Dolomedes > Dolomedes plantarius. Next base: position 73,083,627 of record OU015497.1, read on the forward strand.
CGTACAACGTGGCAACATTATTCATCACAAGGCCTTTACTACAAGAGTAAAGCTGTTTAAAGTGGAAATTACTTTTCGAAAACATATTGAATGAAAAGCGGAGAACATAGAATATTGAAAAAAATAACAAACGAGGAAAGGAGGAAATTTTACGATGAAAAAAAAGCCAAAGCCGTAATAAAAAATTAGTACACAATATTATTCCATTGTAAATATGTATAACGATTGACTATTTTGCTATCATTAAGTATCATCCTTACAACCTTTACATCGAAACATCGTTATAAAATGTTTTCAAAAAAAAGCAATCCAGAATTCAATTGGGTGGGAAGATGATTGCTCTCGAAATTTAGGTAAGAAAGGCAACAGAAAACTTGGAAACTTGTTTTTATAAAGCACTTATTTTATTATTTTGAGTCAAAGTTTGAGAGCATCCTTAGTTAGGCCTTGGATTCTGCACATAAATTATTAAATGAATAAACTTTATTACTAGGACATATACTTTCCTCTGAAGAACAACTGAACAGGCTTATGAACAGTTTGTTTATTAATAGATTCATCCTTTAAGCCAAGTGGAGAATTTGTAGAGGTTTTATCATAAATTAAACTTCTCGTGATGTTTGCTTCAAAGTAATCTATCAACGGGCAGTTTGTGTTCAGGCAATTCGCGCCCCTCTTTCTCAACCGAGACGAGAAGTCAAGCAGTTTCTGGCCACTTATGGAAAGCGAGGAACTTCCTTTTATTCTTAATAATGGACTTTTCTGTCTGATTCCACAAAAATTGAATGTTTATTTCTGTACTTACTGTTTTGAATTTTTGTATATTTTTGTATTTTTGCACTCGTATTTCTGCCGCATTTGGTATTTTGTTCTTGAACCTTTTCGACTCAAAGGATATTGAGTGTAGCTGGATTCGAAACAAAAAAGTATTTTAAATAAAACAAAACACATTATAATCAATTTGCCAACATATTTTTCTGAAGAAGTTACTTTATATACAGGGTGGATATAATTAAAGTTCCACTTTGAAATGGTCATAAATGGAAAACTACTCGACCAAATGTTATCAAACTTTGTAATAGTTTAAAGGAGGTCATGGGAATTTCTTTTCTGCCAAAAAAAGTTCAATACCTCACCACCAGGGGGGAAATGGCACTGTATGCAATATTGTTAAATGAAATAAGACATGAAGACATGAGTTTAAAGTGTGTTTAATCGTTTCTGAAACGTGTTACAAAGCATGTTCAATGTGGCGTCCACCATTTTCAGAAAGCAAGTTAAATCGCATTACTGCATTCTCAACAGTAGCTTTTAGCATATCAGGAGGAATGTTACGGACTTGTCGGAGTATCGCATCTTTCAATTCCACCAAATTCTTTAGATTATCACCATACACAGTGCTTTTGAGATAACCCTATAGCCAGAAGTCACAGGGGTTGAGGTCTGCATAAATCATCTGCATAAATCATTTGCTTCTTTTTGCCGTAAGCCACTTACAAGTCATTGCGGTTTTGCATAACCCCACTAACAGTTTCGTTTTAGAAACAATTAAAAACGTTTTAAACCGATATCTTCATGTCTTAGGGCTGAATTCAGGCTTCAAAATTCACAAATTTTTGGTCTGTAATAAAACGATTTCCAGAATGCGCACACTTAAAATGGTAATTTTGTTTAGATCAATGTTTCTTAAAGATATACAAAATGTTAAACCCGTGTAACAAAAGGTTAAGTTAGATTCCGACGCTTATTTCGTTTAACAATATTGCATACAGCGCCATTTCCCCCCTGGTGGTGAGTTTTTTAACTTTTTTTTTTTTTTTTTTTTTTTTGCGGAAAAGAAATTCCCATGATCTCCTTTAAACTATTACCAAGTTTGACAACATTTGCTCGAGTAGTTTTCCATTTATGACCATTTCAAAGTGGAACTTTAATCATAAACACCCTGTATAACAGAGCACTCTCATATACACCTCGAAAATACTTTACCCTATTAAAACCATTTGTTGTTGTTGCTGGCTGCATTGCATCGTCAATACTAAATCTACAGCACCGTGAGAACCCGGGTCCTATCCTCCTTATAACCACCCTGTATTTTTTTTCAATTTAATAAACAACCTTATCCATAATTGAAGGGCTGCATTCCTAACAACAATGTCAGTGCTTGGACTCCATCATGAAAACCGTCTGTCATTACGGGTGATCGAAACTAAGCCTCCTAACAAGAGGCTGCATTTCTAGCAAATGAATCACTCATCGATGCAATACAAATCTTATTTTTAACGTAGGATTACGTTCCTCCATAACGATCTTCCGGAAAGCAAACTCTCAGATGTCCTGCGTCGCGAGTTATAATTTTGGTAGCACGCCAAACCCAGTCTGTATCACTTGGGTAAGCAGTAAACATTTAAACAGAAAAATACCAAAATGCGTCAAAATTTTGACTGACACACAAACACCACATATATATATATATATATATATATGTATATATATATATATATATAATATATATTATATATATATATATATATATATATAGATATATATATATATATATATATATATATATAATATATATCTATATACAATATTATATATATATATATATATATATATATATATATATATATATATATATATATATATATATATGTGTGTGTGTGTGTGTGTGTGTATGTGATAATTTGTTAATAAAAATGTAACAGATGCTAATAACATTTGTAACATGGTAGGCCCCAAACCCGGGAAGACCGATGAAATCGAGGACTCACCATGTCACAACGAAAAATTAGAAGAATTGTAGTCGAGGTTGAGACTGGAGCAAAGACGGCAATCATTACGTTGAACTAAATATTTATTAGGCAAACTGACACATTTTCTCGGGGCGACTGAAAATGACAACAGCTCTCTGAATTCTGACCGCAGGGTCTTTTGTAAACTTTTGAGGTGGATCGCCATGTTCATGATGAGATGACCATTGCGGTCATCTCATCTATATATATATATATATATACAAAAGAGTTAAGCAACGATAAGTAATCCTATGTTAATAACCCGTGGTAGTTTCGTTAGAAGAGACTACCTGAATTTTTTTATTGTATTCCTCAGAAAACGTCTGTTATTATCATTTCAGTTCTATGCCTTCTATGTATATTTTATTGCTAGTATTGAAGTTTATATATATAACAGGGTGTAACTGGGAAGTGCCAGAATTGTAACTCCGAATTTAAATAGTTTTTGCATTTTCAATTCGCGCATGAAAAGAGGTAAAATATCTCTCATTTATATAAATAAATTCCCGTTTATTTCTTCAGACTTGTACCTTAATTATTCACTGTGAGCTCTTTATATTTCTTTAAACTATCATTTTTCATAAAGATTCCAGGCAAAAATAAGTTTGAAAAAAAAGGTCTTTGCGGTACTCAAACTTTTAGTTTCTTAGAGGAATTTTGAAAAAGAAAATCACCTGTTAAGCAAGACAGCAAATAGTTTCAGGCGTTCTAATGAACTCACAGTCATAAAGAAATTCTTATGGGGGAAAGTTACTCTTATTTGTTGTTTCAAACAACTTATAGGAATCTCTTCGTTGAAAAATGTATTCAATTGTTTAGCTGCTTTACATAACAAATGGTAGTTTCTCATTTTAAACTTCCTCCCCTGCTTAAAAGATATATATACTACCGCAGTAGTTTTTTTAAGCTTTATATGGTAAGTTTGCGGAAAGAATGCTTAAAATGCCCTTTTCAAAAACAACTGTAAATATATTTTATTTATTTATAATGCACTGAAAGTGTGTTCTTAAAAACTACTTACTGCAGTTTTTATCTTTCTTATATTTCATATGCGTTATTAGAGAAAGTCTCTTTCCTCGTTGGAAAACATTTGTTCGGCGGAATCATAAAAACTTAGGAATCATAAAATCACCCCAGGATATGCACTAACGATGTACCGGTCATTTCAATGAACCTCTATGGTCAAAATGGATATTGCTGGAAAATAATGATCTTTTTCTGAGTGTATATTTTAATCTTTTTACCGCCTATCATAACGTAATTTAGTCTCACTTGTCATTTACGAGACATATGATACATATGCTTATAGAGGCAAATTTTCCTGCAGCGATATCTCTTTCTTTTTATTGCCTTGCATTGAAGTAACCATATACTTGATACTCTCTATGCCATGTATATTTGAAAAAAAAAGAATATTTGCAGACTCTGAATAATCCTAGGTAGTAATTATCAGTCTAATTCGTTTCAATCATAATTATGCTGCTACTCGTATATCTAGATATAGAAACAAGAAAGTGTCAGAAGCGTTCCTGGGGAAGTTATTTAAGTTTTATATAAACTAATTTTCTTAACTATGGTAAACCTCCATTAGATCTCTTTAAAGAGGAAAATAACATTTTTATCTGCACATACATTAGAAGAATAACCAACTAATCTACTCCCTGTATATCGATCTCCGCCACAAAGAATCTAGTTTTTGAAATAATTTTCTTTGCAAACTATGCACAAAGAAAAACTTGTGGAAGATGCATAGCAGGAAACAGATCATAACAAGAACACAGAACTGAGAATTGTAAAATGAATTTTGCAATCATTCATTAATCATTTGCATATCTCCCCGACATGTACCTTCATTGCAAGTTTCGTTGCAATCCCGCAATTATTTCTTGGTGCGCTAATTTTTTTGTCCATGAGTGATATTTATATCTTAAGTAAAAAAATATTTATTTTCTCTTATATAATTTTATTGAATCAAGCAAAATATCACATTCGTTGATGTAAAGCATACAGGATAAATTTTATAATTGGTATGAAAGACTATATAATAAAGGGTTGTGCATGTTACGTGCGAGGGATAATAAGAATATGTGAAATAATTGAAGGTTCTGTTAGACACGAAGTTTGAGACGGAAAAGAGGGAATTAAATAAGAAATAAGAATAATTTAACGCTATGTGGTGCCTGGTCAAAAAGTTTACCATCAGCTGAATCAAAACCTCGCCTGGGTACGTTCTTACCGTAGAAATGGATATAGTAATAAATCTCACCAATGTGCTTGAGTCTCCTATGTGGAGGAACTACCACTCTAGACAACCATGAAATTAATTAAATAATGTATTATCTGTTATCTTGTCATATCCTTGACATGAATTCTGCCTTTCGGAATAATCCTTCTCACAAAGGCTATAAAATTCTTAAAATGATCTCCGCATCCTAGCTTTACTGTTAGTAACCCGGTTCTTTACACCATTTTTATAGCAATGTTGAGTCATACTGTATGTATGACGCCAGTTTTAAGGAGTGAGTTCACAACTCCATTTTGGTATTTTTTATTTTTTTTTGTATCAATACTAGTTCCTTCAATCGATATGTAAATTGTACGTAAGTACTCGAGTATAAAAGGGGAGTACATACTTGTGACTACGAGCATTTGAGCATTTGTTACTACCTTGACTTTTATATGCTTTCAAGCTGTTTGGGTAAGTTACCCAACGCTGTGTTAATTATTCTAAATGTGAATAAACTTATTTTTGTTTTATTTTAACTTGATTTTCCTTCGAGTCATCTTTTTTTCTTATCAAGACTCTGCTATGCTTCACTGAGGCAACTTTTTCAATCAACATTTACAACCGTACTTTTGGAGAATGTATAGTTAGTAATTTAACAAACAAAAGGTTATATTAGGAATAAGAAACCTCTCTGTAACTTTTCAATCAAGAATAAATGGACTCTCCAGCAGTGAATATTTCATCTCTAATGCCATTATTCGTTCGTCATTTATATACAGGGTGTCCAGGATAAAAGCATCCAAAAGTTATGACTTATTTTTAAGGAACTACCCATTAGAATTTAAAAATTAAATAGAAAGGACATCTCACCAAGTTTTAATATCAGTCATAGATTTCGATGTATGCACCTTTTGTAGCACGACAAAATGGTAATCCACTCTCTCCAAGTGTTTCGTAGAATATCAGTTATTACACTAATTGCTTGAATGATACACTTCTTCAAATCATCCACAGTTACAATTTTTTGTTTATTGACAACGGATTTTATGAATCCCCAAGCAAAAAAGTCTATAACTCTTGATATGCTACGAATCACTTGGAGAGAACTGGATTACCCTTTAGTCGTGATACAAAAGGTGCACACGTCAAAATCTCTGATACTATGATAAAAAAACTATGATTGATATTAAAACTTGGTGATATGTTCTTTCTATTTAAATAATTTTTTTTATTCTAATGGGTAGTTCTGTAAAAATAAGTCATAACTTTTGGATACTTTTAGCCCGGACACCCTGTATATCTATTCAGTAGACGAATCTCCTAGACGAATACTTTTATCTCATAACCTATTTAGAAAAATTCAAGAAACTTCAAGATTGCTTACTTTCACCTTCAAAATGTCCTAAAAAATTGACATAAAAATATCTGAGGTTAACTTAATTTTTCAAATAAAATTGAAACGATACTGAAATTGTCTTAAGGATGGCTGTGTAATCTTTTCATTCAAATATTTATGTAATAGCAGATTAATTGAGTAGCATCCTGTAAAAAAACGTTAATTACTCACATTTAAGTACTTTTAATAAATTGAAGAATATTTATGAAGAAAAATGTTTTCAAAGAGTTTCAAAAGTTTTCAAAAGTATTATGAAGAAAAAAGTTTCTTTACTTGCTAGAAAAAAATATTGATTTTTTTATTCAGCAAGAGAAAAAACAAACTTCATATGAGAAAAAATTATACTAAAAATACATTATAGAGAAAAAATAAATACTATAATTTAAATGAATGAACAAGCAAACTAAAAAAGATTTACTAAAAATGCTTTAAAAAAAGTTGCATATTTTGTCTACACACTGTTGTAATTTTATTAGAAAATTTAAATTCACGATTATCAAAAATGCAGAGAAAATTTTTACTAGTAAATTGATTTTTATTTCTGATAAACATGAAGTAAGTGCTAATACTATCTAGTTTTCGATTTGAAACTATTTTATTTACTTATCATCACAGACGGAAATATGTTGACAGAAAAATTATTAGCAATAAATATTCACGATGTGAACATTTTTAAAAAGACTTCTATTAAGTGATTTTTTCCCCTGATACTGCAAAGAATAAATAAAAACCAATATGAAATACATTTATGATCGTTGATTTCAGAATTTTTGTGTCAGCAGTTCACAGAAACTTTCATTAAAATAATAAATTTTGTCTAGATTTGGCCAATAAACTAAATTCTGGTTATTTTTTGCAGTTCTTAATCCCATATAAAGAACACCATCAATCTTTTAACGGAAAATATTTAAGTCCTTTAATGTAAATACAATATTTCATATCGATAAATATGTATACTGTATAAATAGGATACTAAGCATACTGACTCGTTCTCAGAACTAAAAATTGCTAATTATTTATACGTGTCACCCTGCTTTACATATTTCTTTTTAAATAACGTGGAAAATACGGTCAGTTCATTACCGATTCTGTTGGCAATGCCCCAGAGAATATTTTTTTCTAAACACCTTAAAAAATAAATTTAAAAAATTTCTCCTGTGGTAATTTATTTCGCTCCTTGGAGAGTATTTTTTACCTTAATTAACAACACTTAAAAAAAAAATAATTATGATGATAATCAATGGCGCTGTGTTTTTGGCCTTACAAGATTTATTTAAACTTTGCAACATAATTTAGAAATATAATATTCGTGCTTTTTTTTCGACAGGTTAATGGAAGTTATTATGAATCAACAAAATATTAAATTAAATTATGGTAAACTTGATTATTAAAAAAAATTAAAGCTTATATTACATTCATGCATATCTTTGGTTTAAAAAAATAACAGTATTAATGCTTCGAAAAATATTTCACTTCTTGGGCAAGTCTTCAGACAGATACTTTCCATCAAGATAATCGCATGATACGAAATTCAGACGAATGAGATCATTATGACACCTCTAACTAATTGTCATGATCATTACTTATTGCCTCACGGATCATAGTTAATCACGAGTAAACTAATTTGACCTCATGACTCTACATTGAGTACGTAATGGAAATTTGCATCAGCTCCCTGAATATTTGCATGCTTTTTTTCGTTTATTCTCGACAAGGATGATTCTTGACAGTTCTAAAGGATGGCGTTGCCCGCACCCGAAGGTTATCCGGCACTTGCAAACTGTTGGTGGCCGGCTGTCATGACAGCAAGACCCCCCCCCCCCGCTAAAAAACGAATAAATTTCATATTTTAACTTGAACCACCTCGGAAATTTCTACCCAAACGAGCAATCATCACATTGCCTTCCTTTGCATCCGATGGCATCCTTTATTTCCCAAATTATAACAGATGAATGCGGTAACATGCATATTATTAAGAAACGTTGCACTAGTTTTGCATATGCTTACTTCAAATTTTATTAACAAATATTAAAAACATACAAATGCAATCCAATGATTCCACTAATGTGTAATCACAATTGCATAACATCACATAATACAAATATAATAACTACTTCCAAGCTAGTTGCAAATAACAGCCTCACAATATAGTCAAAAGTTTACGCACGGAGAGCCAGCCTGATTCTGCCATTCCCGGAACTCAGGCGTACATGATGATATCATCCGAAGATACTTCTTTTTAATATAAATTCCGCATTTGGAATTCCTTTTCCTCCAACGTTCTCCTAGGTTAAACCTTGCTGAGAAGCTTATAATAAGGGTAGAACATAGGTCCAAGGCTACCTGTATGATGGAGATGGATATCTGCGCTTAACACTCCTTTTTATTCTATAGCCGGTAGATTTCATGCAATGTTTCCATAAATGTTCTCATTAACTATACAATATAATAATGGTCCAACGACAATTCTATTTAATAAACCGCTGATATTATGTTATGTGAGTGGTGTAGGAACAAAAAGAGTAATCTCCATCAAACCATTTTTTTCAGTAAAAGACACAAAACTATTATAAGGACTTCGCCTAAAAACAAGACTGACAGTCTTTAATATTTACATAATGCTTTATTGGCATTCTAGAATAAATGTAGGCTAATTTACAAAGATTAAAATTAATTATTATCTACAAAAAATCTCGTGGGATCAGGATGTCATTATGAGGAACCGGCTCGATTCGCGTTCTCTGGCGAGGGAAGCATCCGTCTCAGAAGATTGTCTAGCACCTTCCAAGAAAAATCGACAACTTCCCTCCTTTTAGCTCGAGGTAGTGAGTATATCTTTGCTCATTCTTCCTGGGGGGTCAAGTGTCGCGTTCCTTTTGGCCCTTTCAAGTCCGCCGCCAAAGTCATCCCGCGACTTCAGCTAACCTGTTAGGTGATTGTCCGTGGATCTGCTTTGTCTGTAAGCAGGGAGGGATTTCTAAAGGTGACTGCCTCTTAAGTGTCCAGCAGGCGTCTCAGTGTCTGCAACGTTTTGTTGACAAAGCGACTGTCACTGATGAATAGAGTCAATTTATAACGGGAGTCTGCCCGTTAGGCTCCCGAGGGAAAAAAACGTAAGCGCGTAACGTTTACGCGTGGGAAAAGAACGTAAGTCATTACATTATACATTTTTGAAGACATAAATTTAAAATTATCTTTTAGAAAAATCCCACATTTCTTTTATTAGTATTCCATTTTTCAGGATTTGATTTTTCTGGATTAAATTTCTGGATTTTATTAGCATTCCATTTATCAGGACGATTATCGTAGTCGAGAGCTAAGGAAAAAAGTAAGTGGAGATATGGTAATGTGGGTTCAAAAATAGCTATTTCCTTTTTTTCTTTTTTAACAAAATTGAGTTAAGAGTACTTGAGTTAAGAATACCAACTATTTTCGTTTTTAACTTCAATTAGTTAAAAATGAAAATTTTTGAAAAATTTTATGCCTTGCTGAGGAGGTTATTAGGGCAAAACCTAGGTCCAAAGCTACCCGTATGCTGGAGATGTATATTTTCGCTTAACACTAGAACCGCGGGACTTTCGATATACCTAGAACCGCGGAGCGGGTCATTTTGACCCTAGATTGTAAACTTATAAAATATGCACAAACGCTTAATTTATTTAACTAAAACATTTTATTTTTTAAATAATAATCAATATTTCTTAGAATTTACCTTAAATAATTTATATAATCAAGAGAAATTAACTTAATTTTTACAAAATCGCATTATTTAAAATTTTATGTCCTTGAGTATAATACATATTTCTTTAACAAAATATAAAATAAATTTCCTAATTTCAATGGAAAAACAGAGTATCTCTTTTAAATATGTTTAGAAATAATTTTAAAAAATTAAAAATTAAAATTTTTTCAGGTACTAAGCATTTTACCAGTACTTAGTTTTACAGATTTTAAAATCCAATTTACTGTATGCATTTTGTACGAAACTGAGTAATAAGTTTGGTACATTTTCCACAGATGGGTGCTTTACATTTTAAATGGATATCTAGAGTTTTATTTTCACATTTCGAAATATGGCATCGGACTCGTTTAAGCTTAATTTGTGGTTGTCCGTCGTTTTCATTGGTTGCTTCACATGCTCTTTTTGCCGTCTTTTTATGTCGGAAGAGAACAAACTTTTCTCGCAATTCTCCAACCATGTCTTGAATGAATTTCCGTCTATTAATAGATTTTCCAGTTACAGCTTTATCTAAAACCCAGGCATTGATTGTAACAGGTCCAAAATATTACAAAAAAACCTGCACCGCCACCTACATGACGCAGACTTGACTGTATATTTCATTGCCATTTGTTCAATCACGTCCACACCGTATTTAGTTGCGTTGTAGAAAGCGATTGTATCAGGTAGTATTTTTTGGGGTTATCTGCAATTTCTACGTTTGGATGGAGACTACTTAGCAACAAAACGGTTTTATCTTTTTTACCTCGATAAACAGTTAGACTCATGTCTTTATGGGTTAGTACCGTAGTCGAATACAATGTGGATTTTAACATCTTTACAGAGACTATTATTTCTCTTCTTGAGTATTTTACAGTTCCTACAAGGCTGGTGTTTTTGGAATTCAATGCCTCTGCAAGCTTCAGTGTTGTGAAAAAGTTGTTCGTAGTGACATTTCTACCTTTGTTCTCATATGGACTTATTAGTCGCAGCAATACATGTTCAGATATAGAAACATAGGATGGACTTTGGTTATATTTTCCAAGATACGGGAATCCATTTATCAGATATTTGAGTCAACATCTGCAGCCAACCAGAACTTGATTCCACACTTATCTGGTTTGTTTGGCATGCATTTGATAAACTTACACCTAGCTTTTGTAGGAAATAAATGTTCATCTGCAGTTATATTAGGACCTGGTGTATAGTTAGTCTTGCAATTTTCCATTAAACGATTCCAGATATTCGAATTAAGGGCAAATTTATCTGTCTCTAGACGCTCTGATCTTGTTGATTTTACGTCGAAGCGTAAAAATCCCATTATTTCATGAAATTGGTCTCTTGACATTGTATTTTGGAAAAATGGTGGTCCTCAGTCCTTTGACCACAAGCTATCCAGTTCAAGTCTTTTTGAACAATATATACCATGTGCATATAGAATTTATATTAAAGCATCTATTTCTTCTAATGTTATATTCCATTCTCCTTCATGAATCTGCCGGTGAGCTTCATCTTCAGTACATTTCTTTATGTGTTTCAATATCCATTCATTTATAAAAAGTCTTCAAGCACTTGAAAGACTGTTGTCGATAACATTGCGTTTAGCATGTGGTGTTGGGTCCCCCAACTTCTTTCAAAATATTACACTTTGATTTTCTTCTTGTATCGTTTGTTCCTAATTGAGCGACATTCGAAATTATCCCATCTTTGTCATCTTTATTTTTCCAACTTTGAATGTTATTGTCGATTTGTTTTCAAATTTCTTTGCGTGTGTGTATCTTTTCTTGGAATGTTTGATTTTTATTTTTTATCAGATAAATTATCATCAGTATTGCGATAAGAAGGACCAGCGATTGTTATAGCATTGCCAGAGTCATCTTCACTTTCATTTTCTTCATCCGAATCCAAATTTTCTTCATTTGCAGACAGACATTCATCCTCACGACTCAAAATCGAATTTTGAGAAACCTTTTTTTGAACCTTCTGAATTGTTTTTAGATAATTGTTTAAAATTCTAAAGCTTCCTGAACAGCAAGATTACGGCGTCGTGACATAGTTTTTATACATATACTAATTACAGAATAAAAGCAACTTCAAAAAGTCTAAATATTCGCAGTAATATTTTTCTGCATTCGAACGTAGTTTGTGATTCAAACCTAATATAATGACCTTGAATGATAAACTTTCACTATTCCCCCTTCTGGTACAGTTCATTTAAGGAATTCTAGGGTGGGGTAGAAGTATTTTACAGTTACAGTTCGAGAAAATGCACCTGTTTTTCGTTATTTGTGCATTAACATTTCTTACGGGTCAAATTGACCCGCTCCGCTGTTCTAGGTATAAGTGTTAATAATCGGAAAATTATTTATGTTACGAATTTTTAAATTTGGTAAATTGTTCTTCACCTTAAAATATTAAAAGTCATAAAAGGAATTTTTTTCAATCGATACTTTCGCGTGGTGATAAATTAAACATCGTTTTGGGTCAAATTGACCCGCTCCGCGGTTCTAGTGTTAACACTCCTATTTATTCTACAGCTGGTTGATTTCATGCAATATTTCCATAAATGTAGTCATTAATTCTCCAATAGGATAATATTCCAACGATACATCTATTTAATAAACCACTGGAAGAATGTTATGTGAGTGGTGAAGTATCAAAAATAGTATTCTTCATCAAAGCTTTTTTTCAGTAAAGGACAAAATCTATATCATATACATTTTTTAAAACATAAATTTAAAATAACATTAGAAAAATTCCCACATTTCTTTTATTAGTATTCCATTTATCAGGATTCGATTTTTTTGGATTACATTTCTGGATTTTATTAGTATTCCATTTAGCTGGATGATTATCGCAGTCGAGAGCTTAGGAAAAAAATACGTGGAGATATGAGTAATGTGGGATCAAAACTAGCAATCTCCCTTTTTTTAACAAAATTGACTTAAGAATACTTGAGTTAAAAATGCCAAATACTTTCGTTTTTAACTTCAATCAGTTAAAAATAAAATTTTTTGAAATATTTTATGCCTTGCTGAGGAGCTTATAATCGCAGAACCTAGGTCCAAGGTTACCCGTATGCTGGAGATATATATTTTCGCTTAACTCTCCTATTTATTCTATAGCCGGTTGATTTAATGCAATATTTCCCAAAACATATTCATTAATTCTCAAATATGATAATATTCCAATGATACATCTATTAAATAAACCGCTGGTATTACGTTATGCGAGTGGTGTGGGATGAAAAACAGTAATCTCCATCAAACTTTTTTTTTCAGTAAAAGACAAATAAATATATGATACAAATTTTTGAAAACATAAATTTAAAATACATTTTAGAGAAATTCCCTCAATTCTTTTATTAGTATTCCATTTTTAAAAAATTTTAAATTTTAACTGTTTGAATTTATAAACGAAAATATTTGGTATTTTTAACTGAATTAAGAAAAAAAGAGAGAGAGACAGAGAGAAGGAGATTGGTAGTTTTGATCCCACATTACTCTTATCTCCTCTTATTGTTTTCCTTAGGTCTCGACTACGATAATCTCCCAGCTACACTTCTATATTTTACATGTTTAGTTGGTGAAACAGGTTGTCAATCAAAAAACGAAATTCAGTCCGTATGAGTTAAGATGAGCGATAAAGTGTGGAAAAATAGCCGGTCATTAAAACTGTGACTTATCGGACTGCTGGGAAGAATATGATAGCAAGATCGAAATTGTTGTCGTGAGTGTTTATAGAGTTACGTAGATATCGTATCGCTAAATGCGAGTAAGACGGAGATTAAATAAATTCGCTTGTTTAATTCATGTTATTTGTTTGATAGGGTATTTTCTATTACAATAGCATTGTACTGTAACATGCTCCCTATCTAGGCCGGATATGGGCACGTTATGTCTGTAGACCGGAAAATCCTTGTTTGAGGCCAGTGGGTGGGAAAGGAATGATTTCCCAGATGCCCTCCCCCCCCCTGGGGGTGCTCTATCAAAATTGAGGTGGCACCTGGCTAAGTCGGACTCCAACCCTTGTGGTGCAATTATAAACCGGAGCCGCACCCCTCAGTTCGCAAGACAATATAGACCTGGTCTGGAATACCATTTCCGGCCATTTGGTATAAGCAACAACAACTGTAACCTGCTTTAGATTTAGCGAAACCCAATGGGAAATCCGTTAATTAACTTTGATCAGAGAATCATTTGTGAAAGCCATTTTTTTTGTCTGTTTTGCAATTACATGACTATACAAAAAAATTATCAAATTGTTAGAAATAAGCTAAACCTCCGTAGTTAACTCCACTGATTTGTGTCATTCAATCTGATTAACAACTTGTAAAATGCACTTACCCGACAGCTAACCATGACGTCACAACTGCATGTATTCCGGCTTCTTAAGTTAATTGACTATTAACCCTTTCAGGGGCAAAACATCCACCGTTTGCACGGTGCAGATTTTTTCCCGAATTTTTTAATCTAAAGAATCTGGAAAATTTTTCCAATTTAAGGTTGCAAAATGTTTTTAGTTCTATAAACTGATAACAGATGGCAGTACTAACCATTTTCTGCTCATTTAAGTGGAATACATTGCATGCAAGTGAAAAAAAAAAGACTAGATTTAGGCTTTTTGCACTATGCAAACGGTGCCCCTCAAAGGGTTAAGGCTGGTTAGTTGAGTTAGCAACTGTTTATTTAACCGTATATTATTTCTTGCATCTCATTGAGAATGACTATAAGTGTTCACTGTATACCTACCGCCATTACGGCGTTGTCGACTTTATTATTTTTGCTGCTGGTGGTCCGGTGGACCGTATACCGAGAGACAGCGGTTCCTGCCGTGTAGTATACGAATCCCTCACGGGTTGTGAGTATCGTTTATTTTAATGCTTACGTTTTTAATAAATTAATGTTCATTTTATTCTTGTCTCACTTTATTCAACTGCCTTGCTTTATTGAGCTAAAGGGAATTATTTAACCCTCCAGGATTTCATAGCATCAGAAATGTATTGGTCAAGGGGGATATATCTAGGGATGTCTCGAGATTATATACAGGGTGTTCCAAAATTCGACCGACAAATTCAGAGGGGTGATAGTAGGCATCAACGAGTATTATCACATATGAATGTATGACCGGAAACCAAACCTGACGCTGGAGGGCGCTGTTTAATTAATCGGACGTACCTCTTACTAACCCCACTAGATGGCCGGAATATGCATTTTTCTGGAGGAGGTAGAAATCTCAAAAACAAACAGAATCACATAGGAATGTATGACCGGACATGCAGACCTGATCACTAGAGGATAACAAAGATGCGAGAAATGAAAAGCTAACATTTCGCTCTTATTTTTGAGGTTTTCTACCTCCTCCAGAAAAATGCGACATTTCCGGCCATCTAGTGGGGTTGGTAAGAGGTACGGTCAGATTACGTAAACAGCGCCCTCCAGCTTCAGGTTTGTTTTTCCGGGTCATACATTTCTATGTGATATTTCTCGTCTTGATGCCTACTATCAACACCTCTGATTTGTCGGGTCGATTTGGAACACCCTGTATATCATTTATTTACACTTTTCCCTGGTGATAACTAAATTCTCTCTTTGAAAATTAGTTATCACCATCAAGGTCCTAGTTTTTGTCAGTTTAGTATGGATAAGGTTTTCCTTTAAAAACTATCTATAATAGGAAAGCTGGTATGCGAAATTTTTCTCCTAAGAAAGAGTCAAATTAGACTCTATATTTCTGTGCACTAGGAGACAGTGACGATTTAAGTATAATAATTATATATTCACTGGATTCTTCAGAAGCCCTGGTTGCATTACTAGTAATAAGATAAAAAAAAAACATGAAAGAATAGGGTATCCGTATGTTAAGAAAATTCCATTAAAATGTTCAACATTTTAAATAACATATAATTAAAAGGATTTAAACTAGTGCACTCCACATTTCTTTTCCTTGAAATGTAGAGTTTAATTGTTAGATACCTTAGAATCAAACTTGGTATTGCTATAAATATTAATGTCCCCTTACTAAGAAACAAAATTAATATTAATTAACTGTTTTTAATCGAAATTCCAACAGTCATCTCACGGCAAGTAAAATTTCTTCGGCAATTACATTCGCATTACAATTATATTTGCTAATAATGATTTAATATTACTAACAAAATTTTAAAAATCTCTTAAATGATTATAGGTATACGCATAGAACACATCGAATACATAATAGGTATGAAATTTTCAGCATTGAAAAATATTCAATTTAAATGTAATTAACAAGTTAATCATTTGTAACTAAATATATTGCAAAATATTAGAAATATATTATGTTAGCTCTATACAAATATCACTTTTCTAATCTACCTTTACTATCAATTCCTTTTGAAATCCACTAGAACACTAATAGAAATAGCTGTAACATTATGAAACCCTAAAAACACATTGCAATGAGTAACTCCAAATTGCAAGACGAATGTTCACATACCAAATCTATGTTTAATACCTCCACGCATAGAAAATTCTATGAATAAAAGAGAGCTAAATATGCTGAAATAAATTTCCCTGTCTAGTAGGAATATATTATATAATCATTAAGGTATATTCAAAGACATTTAATTGTTACCAACGAATTCTTAAAATCGACCTCAACCTCACGATTTCCCTCTTTTCAATCCGTTTTGAATTGCATTACTTTCAAAGATTATTCCTGTGTTTCCCCAGTTTTCTTTTACATCTATGAACGGTAATCGAAAGATCACCCTCGTTATTCCACATCGCTGAAAAACATTTTACCCACCGCAGAACAAATACGAATCCGGTAAAGGCATTCCATGTGTTATTTTAGCTGATCGATTTTTCAGTCACCGTCTTTCCATTTCGGATTAATTATTTTTGAAGTCACTTTTCTTTTCATCATTTTTACGTTTCAGTGAAAGTGGCGGATGGAAAAAAAATTGTTTCCTTTCTCCTTTCTCTGAAACGGGGTTAGGGTGTTAGTTAACACTAATTAGACATTTGGTCTGAGCTGTAAATCATTAATATATCGCACACGCATTAAGGTCGTCTGTCTTAACGGAGATTAAACCCGGGTCCATCCAAATCTTACCACCTGCTTTGTCCCAGCGGTGGAGAGATGCATCATTTTCAACACAACGAAAGCACATTTTCAGCACAACTAAGTAGGCATTCGTCTGAATTGTTAATCATTAGCATATCGGAACACGTAATAAGATCGTCTATCTTCAACGGAGAATTTAACCCGTTGTTATCCGAGCTACCGCTGCTTTGTCCCAGCGATGGAAAGAAGTATAATTTTTTACACAACTATAGCACAGTTTTCCAGCACAACTAAGTAGGCATTTCGTCTGATGTGTTAATCATTAGCGTATCAGAACACGGAATAAGATCGTTCGTCTTCAACGGAGATTGAATCAAGGGTTATCCTATCCTATCAGCTTCTCTGTCCGAGCGATGGAAGGATATATCACTTTTAAATTCAAATCCTCATTTATTTCCCCTTATTTTCGGAGGAAAACTAATACACAGTGTTAGACAACACTTTTTAAAAATTTATTTATTTTTTAGATATTCATTTAAGATGATGCTGAATTTCTTGCGACCATGAAATACTTTTTAATTGCTTGACAACGTTCATAATCATTAGTTCAATAAACGGTTTGCCACTGTAGTGACAATCTGTCAAGTTCAAAAAACTGACTTGGGTCTCTTATGCCTCTAGATTACAGATCTGCTAACTGAACAATCTAATGTATTTGAGAAAATCTCTATCCTTGAATCTCATCGTCACACCGTTTATTATGATTCCAATTTTGAACAGGACATATTTCTAAACATCAGAGATTTATTTTTCCTCTATCTTTCATGACTTATTTTTCATTCTTTCATTAAATAGTCCCATAAACAGGAATAGGAACTTCAAACCGAGAAAAATATAGTTACGGAAGAAAGAGAATCTCCATAAATACTCAATAGAATACAAAAATACTCTATTTATCATCCGAAGCAAAAACAGTTTTATACTTCGAGAGATATGTTGGAAATCGTTACAACGTGGCAACGTTATTCATCACAAGGCCTTTCTACAAGAGTAAAGCTGTTTTAAAGTGGAAATTACTTTTCGAAAACATATTGAATGAAAGCGGAGAACATAGAATATTGAAAAAAATAACAAACGAGGAAAGAGGGAAATTTACGATGAAAAAATAGGCCGAAAGCCGTAATAAAAAATTAGTACACAATATTATTCCATTGTAAATATGTATACGATTGACTATTTTGCTATCATTAAGTATCATCCTTACAACCTTTACATCGAAACATCGTTATAAAATGTTTTCAAAAAAAGCAATCCAGAATTCAATTGGGTGGGAAGATGATATTAGCTCGAAATTTAGGTAGAAAGGCAACAGAAAACTTGGAAACTTGTTTTTATAAAGCACTTATTTTAGTATTTTGAGTCAAAGTTTAGAGGCAATCCTTAGGTAGGCCTTGGATTTCTGCACATAAATATTAAATGAATAAACTTAGTACTAGGAACATATCTTTCCTCTGAAGAACAACGGAACAGGCTTATGAAACAGTTTGTTTATTAATAGATTCCTCCTTTAAGCAAGTGGAGAATTTGTAGAGGTTTATCATAAATTAAACTTCTCGTGATGTTTGCTTCAAAGTAATCTATCCACGGGCAGTTTGTGTTCAGGCAATTTCGCGCCCCTCTTTCTCAACCGAGACGAGAAGTCAAGCAGTTTCTGGCCCCTTATGGGAAAGCGAGGAACTGCTTTATTCTTAATAATGGACTTTTCTGTCTGATTCCACGAAAATTGAATGTTTATTTCTGTACTTACTGTTTTGAATATTTGTATATTTTGTATTTTTTGCACTCGTATTTCTGCCGCCTTTGGTATTTTGTTCTGGAACCTTTTCGACTCAAAGGATATTGATTGTAGCTGGCTTCGAAACAAAAAGTTATTTTAAATAAAACAAAACACATTATAATCAATTTGCACAACATATTTTCTGAAGAAGTTACTTATATACAGGGTGGATATAATTAAAGTTCCACTTTGAAATGTCATAATGGAAAACTACTGGACCCAAATGTTATCAAACTTTGTAATAGTTTAAAAGACGGTGTCATTGGGAATTTCTTTTTCTGCCAAAAAAAAGTTCAATACCTCACCACCAGGGGGGAAATGGCACTGATGCAATATTGTTTAAATGAAATAAGACATGAAGACATAGTTTAAAGTGTGTTTAATCGTTTTCTGAAACGTGTTACAAAGCAGGTTCAATGTGGCGTCAACCATTTTCAGAACGCAAGTTAAATCGCATTACTGCATCTCAACAGTAGCTTTTAGCATATCAGGAGGAATGTACGGACTGTCGGAGTATCGCATCTTTCCAATTCCACCAAATTCTTTAGATTATAACCATACACAGTGCTTTTGAGAAACCCTAAGCCGAAGTCACAGGGGTTGAGGTCTGCATAAATCATCTGCATAAATTCATTTGCTTCTTTTGCCGTAAGCCACTTACAAGCCATTGCGGTTTGCATAACCCACTAACAGTGTCGTTTTAGAAACAATTAAAAACGTTTTAAACCGATATCTTCATGTCTTAGGGCTGAATTCAGGCTTCAAAATTCACAAATTTTTGGTCTGTAATAAAACGATTTCCAGAATGCGCACACTTAAAATGGTAATTTTGTTTAGATCAATGTTTCTTAAAGATATACAAAATGTTAAACCCGTGTAACAAAAGGTTAAGTTAGATTCCGACGCTTATTTCGTTTAACAATATTGCATACAGCGCCATTTCCCCCCTGTTGGTGAGTTTTTTAACTTTTTTTTTTTTTTTTTTTTTTTTTTGCGGAAAAGAAATTCCCATGATCTCCTTTAAACTATTACCAAGTTTGATAACATTTGCTAAAGTAGTTTTCCATTTATGACCATTTCAAAGTGGAACTTTAATCATAAACACCTGTATAACAGAGCACTCTCATATACACCTCGAAAATACTTTACCCTGTTAAAACCATTTGTTGTTGTTGCTGGCTGCATTGCATCGTCAATACTAAATCTACAGCACCGTGAGAATCCCGGGTCCTATCCTCCTTATAACACCTGTATTTTTTTTCAATTTAATAAACAACCCTTATCCATAATTGAAGGGCTGCATTCCTAACAACAATGTCAGTGCTTGGACTCCATCATGAAAACCGTCTGTCATTACGGGTGAACGAAACTAAGCCTCCTAACAAGAGGCTGCATTTCTAGCAAATGAATCACTCATCGATGCAATACAAATCTTATTTTTAACGTAGGATTACGTTCCTCCATAACGATCTTCCGGAAAGCAAACTCTCAGATGTCCCTGCGTCGCGAGTATAATTTTGGTTAGCACGCCAAACCCAGTCTGTATCACTTGGGTAAGCAGTAAACATTTAAACAGAAAAATACCAAAATGCGTCAAAATTTTGACCTGACACACAACACACACACACACATATATACATATATATATATATATATATATAGTATATATATTATATATATATATATATATAATATATATATATATATATATATATATATATATATATACATATATATATATATATATATATATACATATATATATATATATATATATATATATATATTATATATATATTATATATATATATATATATATGTGTGTGTGTGTGTGTGTATGCGATAATATTGTTAATAAAAATGTAACAGATGCTAATAACATTTGTAACATGGTAGGCCCCAAACCCGGGAAGACCGATGAAATCGAGGACCCACCATGTCACAACGAAAAATTAGAAGAATTGTAGTCGAGGTTGAGACTGGAGCAAAGACGGCAATCATTACGTTGAACTAAATATTTATTAGGCAAACTGACACATTTTCTCGGGGCGGCTGAAAATGACAAAAGCTCTCTGAATTCTGACCGCAGGGTCTTTTGTAAACTTTTGAGGTGGATCGCCATGTGATCATGATGAGATGACCATTGCGGTCATCTCATCTATATATATATATAAAAAAGAGTTAAGCAACGATAAGTAATCCTATGTTAATAACCCGTGGTAGTTGGTTAGAAGAGACTACCTGAATTTTTTAGTGTATTCCTCAGAAACGTCTGTTATTATCATTTCAGTTCTATGCCTTCTATGTATATTTTATTGCTAGTATTGAAGTTTTATAATATAAACAGGGTGTAACTGGGAAGTGCCAGAATTGTAACTCCGCAATTTAAATAGTTTTTTGCATTTTCAATTCGCGCATGAAAAGAGGTAAAATATCTCTCATTTATATAAATAAATCCCGTTTATGTTCTTCAGACTTGTACCTTAATTATTCACTGTGAGCTCTTTATATTTCTTAAACTATCATTGTTCATAAAGATTCCCGAGGCAAAAATAAGTTTGAAAAAAAAAGGTCTTTGCGGGTACTCAAACTTTTAGTTTCTTAGAGGGAATTTTGAAAAAGAAAATCACCTGTTAAGCAAGACAGCAAATAGTTCAGGCGTTCTAATGAACGCACAGTCATAAAGAATTCTTATGGGGGAAAGTTACTCTTGTTTGTTGTTTCAAAACACTCTATAGGAATCTCTTCGTTGAAAATGTATTCAATTGTTTAGCTGCTTTACATACAATGGTAGTTTCTCATTTTAAACTTCCTCCCCTGCTTAAAAGATATATATACTACCGCAGTATTTTTTTTTAAGCTCTTATATGGTAAGTTTGCGGAAAGAATGCTTAAAATGCCCTTTTCAAAAACAACTGTAAATATATTTTATTTATTTATAATGCACGAAAGTGTGTCTTAAAACTACTACTTACTGCAATTTTTATCTTTCTTATATTTCATATGCGTTATTAGAGAAAGTCGCTTTCCTCGCTCGGTAAAACTTTGTCGGCGGAATCATAAAAACTTTACTCACCCCAGGCAGATGCACTAACGATGTACCGGTGATTTCAATGAACCTCTTGGTCAAAATGGATATTGCTGGGAAAATAATGATCTTTTTCTGAGTGTATATTTTAATCTTTTTAACCGCCTTCATAACGTAATTTAGTCTCACTTGTCATTTACGAGACATATGATACATATGCTTATAGAGGCAAATTTTCCTGCAGCGATATCTCTTTCTTTTTATTGCCTTGCATTGAAGTAACCATATACTTGATACTCTCTATGCCATGTATATTTGAAAAAAAAAAGAATATTTGCAGACTCTGAATAATCCTAGGTAGTAATTATCAGTCTAATTCGTTTCAATCATAATTATGCTGCTACTCGTATATCTAGATATAGAAACAAGAATGTGTCAGAAGCGTTCCTGGGGAAGTTATTTAAGTTTTATATAAACTAATTTTCTTAACTATGGTAAACCTCCATTAGAATCTCTTAAAGAGGAAAATAACATTTTTTATCTGCACATACATTAGAAGAATAACCAACTAATCTACTCACTATATTCGATCTCAGCCACAAAAGAATCTAGTTTTTGAAATAATTTTCTTTGCAAACTATGCACAAAGAAAAACTTGTGGAAGATGCATAGCAGGAAACAGATCATAACAAGAACACAGAACTGAGAATTGTAAAATTAATTTTGCAGTTATATACAGAAGGTCGTTCGCACATTATGGAAACGATTTTGTAATTTATTTTTGACATTTGAATTTTGAGATAAAAATTTGGCAACTTCAGAATAATCATCTGATATTGTTTTGATTGTAATGTAAAATAAAAGATTTATTTTGAAAATGGCTCCTAAAATTGATAGATGGCTCGAAGGTTACGTAACTGCACTCTCCGGGGAGAAATATTCGTATCCAACAAATTATAAAGCGGTGTAAAATTGCGGTTATAGCATTTCAAAAATAGGTATTTATAATATATTAAATTTGAAAGGGAAAAAACGTCTAACTGAAAGTAAAAATGAAAACATGACCGCGAAACCTCATCCTAAAACTGTTCGAACGCAGGTAAATATCGAGAAAGGGAAGTCTCTGATCCTAAAAAAAATCCGCCGCCTGAAAGATCCATTGCATCGAAACTAGTAATGTCTTCTGGCACTGTAAGTAAAATCATTCTCAAAGATTTGAAGTTAAAAAAGATGTTTAAACCTAAAGTTCATTTGCTTTTGCCAAAGCATATTGCTGAAAGGAAAACAAATTGTAGAAAATTATATGAAAAACACCTAGCTGCTGAAAATAGAAAATTTGTGGTAACACTCGATGGGGCATGGGTGTATTTAAGTGACTGTAATAAAAAAAAGATCAATTTCCTATTCCTCAACTGATGGGAATGACCATACGAAATCGCTACGTCAGTGTACAAAAAAGTTCTCAAAGGAGTTCATGATACTGGATTTTGTTTCAACGGCAAATAAAAAATAAAAAAAGTCTCAAGTAAAGCCCAAATTAATTCACTCTACTATCAGCAGAATATATTAGAACCAATTTTTGAAGAAGAAATTCCAGCATTATATGGAAAGGACATTGATAAAGTTGAGTATCATATGGACATAGCCTCTAGTCACACGTCTAAATCAACTGCCGCTTATTTAGCAAAGAAATAATTAGAAATAGGAATAAAATGTATCCCATTTAATTAAATACCTGACTCTTCTATAATGGACTTTTGTGATTTCGGTTTTTTAATACGAGCCTTAGGATAACGGCATCTAAGAACACCGAACGGACTTTGAAAAACGGTCTAAGAGGAATGAGGTAAAACTGAAATAACAGTACTAATAAAAAATTTACTGTCATGTAAAATTCAAGCTAGAGCTATTGTCAAGAACCATGGCTATCAGATAGAAGCAAATCACCACATAAAATTGGCATTATACATAAAACTTAACTATCAAAATTGCTTCCATAAAGTGCGAACGACCTTCCGTATTTATTGTATAAAAAATACTATGAGTCCACAAACAATTTATGGAGGACAACTGGGGGCGTACTCCCATCCCGCTATTTTTAATTTTTTACTTGAAGTTCAGTGGATGCCGGTAGATAAAGTGCATTAAATTATACGTGAAATTGAAGTAGCAGGCATAAGTTTAAAAAAAAAACCAAAGTTTATTTCAGCACTAAACTTCATAAAAACAAAAACTTGAAAAAAACATATTATTACAACGAAGTAAAAAATGAAAAAGAACAAAACGCAACCAGCGTGAAAGCCGTCGCAAGTAACTTACATTCGAACAAAAATTCGTCAACTACCCGGATCTAAGATTTGCATACACATGTTGCCAACTGTCCAACATCATCTTTAAACAAACGATTATACCGCTGCCGTAATGACGTCATATCAATTACGATCGCGGTCTGTACTACGGCACCACCCAGCAATATTATGAGTCGATGACGCTGAACAAGAGACAAAGTATAAATATATATATTAGTTTAGTATATGCAAACGATATATGCAAACAACAGATCACGGCGTAGTCAACAAGCTTTCCGGCGTCGAGAAAAATATGACACTCTTTCCTAACAATGGCCCGCTCTCGACGTCGTAAAGCATTCCAAAAAAAATATAAACACATTATATTTTCAACTTTGCAATATATTTGCTAATTCAGTTTAAATAAAAACACATTTAAACATTAACTTGCATCATTTACACTGTGCAAATACAATTTTTAAATATTCAAGTGATATAAAGAAAAACTTTTAAATACACAATCAAAAATTACTATTCAATATTCTTCACAATTCCGTTTCATAATATATTTACAACACAGTGTAAACATTTAATTTAATAAGTAAAGAATGAATTTGGTTCTTCCAAGAGACACTGACTCTGAACACTTCAAGTTTATCAGCTGAATTTCTGAATCTTTCACCTTCTTAACACTAAATTAAAACACAGACAAATATTTTAGTCACAAAAATAATTTTGCCACGAACCCACACAGGAGAACTTGGGACTCTTAAACTTGAATAGAAAATGTATATTCAAGATACAAAAACCACTCTGCACACAGCATAATTGTGGAGAAAAATGTCATAGATCAACAAGTGAAATCTGGACTTTTATACTTATAACAAAAATTTAAATTAAACAAAACTTTGTCACCAAAAGTTCTTTAACCCTTCTTTCGTAAAGGTTTCGTAAAAATGTCGGCCAAATCCTTTTAGTGTTCACATACTTAAGTTGAAAGCATCTTTCGAAAGTAAATTTCTAATAAAATGAAGCTTGATATCTATGTGTTTTGTGCGATTATTTTCGATAGGCGATTTTGAGAAATCTATCGCAGCCATATTATCACACCACAAAATATTTTCTTGTATAGCATCAGGATTACTTCTTTCTTTTGACATTCTTCTAAAACTCGGGAGAGCCACATCAATTCCTTGCTTGCTTCTGTCAAGGATATAAATTCACTTTCCATTGACGATAACGAAACACTTTTCTGTTTAAAGGTTCGCCATTGGATTGGAATTTCATCTATCAAGGCTATACAACCTCCAACTGATACTCTGTCATCTCGGTTTGAGGCGAAATCAGCATCCGAGTACACATGCAACTTTAAACTATTGATATTGTGAAGGTTTAATTTTAGTTGCCGAGTAGAGAAAACATAACCCAGAAGTTTTAGTAATGCATTCCAGTGAGTTTTTCCCGGATTACTTTGATACTGAGATAACAAATTTACTGAGAAACTAATATCAGGACGTGTTCTTCCAGCTATGAAAGATAAACATCCGATTAAACTTCTATATGGTAATTTTCCCATTTCAACTCTTTCGTCTTCTGTTTGAGGGCATTGGGATTTTGACAAAAATACCCCTTTTGAAATAGGAAGTGAATTTATAGGTGGTTTAAATTTGTCAAACCTTTTCATACTTTCTCAATGTAAGTAGTTTGATTGATAGTTAACTTTTTGTCTTTTTCTTCAAATTGAACTCCAAGTAACAGTTTTGTTTCACCGAGGATTTTCAGTTCAAGTTTCTTCTCTAATTTCCCGATAATCAGCTTTATGAATTTTTCATTCTTCCCAATCAACACAATATCGTCTACATAAAGTAGTAAAATAACGTTATTTTCATAGATGTAAACGCAGTTTACCCAGGAAATCTTTATGAAACCCATTGATTCTAAAACGTCTTGTATCTCGTAAAACCACTCACGGGCACTCTGGTGAAGTCCGTAAAGAGCTTTTTTTAAGAGACAAACGTAATCCGGTTTATCTTGATTAAAAATCCTGGAGGTTGCTTCTATAAATGGTTTCTGAAAGGGGGGCATACAAATATGCGTTTTTTACGTCTAGTTGACAATGCTTCCACTTTAAGTTGCTTACAAATATGGCAAAGAAGAGTCTGATGATTGTAAAGTTGACCACTGGGCTGAAAAACCTCGTCGTAACTTTCGCCTTTACGCTGTCGAAAACCTTGGGCTACCAAACGAGCTTTAAAGGAAACAATTTTATTCTTGCTGTCTCGTTTCGTCGTGTAACCCAACGACTACCGAGAATTTTCGCCTTATCAGGTTTTGGTACTAATTCCCATACTTTACGCTTCTTCATCATTAAAATTTCTTCTTCCATTGCCTTGAACCAGTCTTCCGCTTCAGGCTTTCTCAGGGCTTAATTGTAACAACTTGGGATTTCTACGTCTAGTCAGGCACTACTCGTACTTGCTACGACATTACTGGTTTCATCTCTAGACTTTACTTCCCCGCTGAATGTATCGTTTGTACTAAATGAAAAGTCTGATTCGTTATACTTAATATTATGCGACTTGCAGTAATTTTCCACATCATTGTACGACCTCAGCCTTGATTTCGTACCCTTTATTTTATAATATATATCATTTCGAGATCCGTCTTTCCTTGGTACGGCTGTTCGAACCCATATTATTTCATTTTTCTTAGTGGATTCTTTTGAACTTGAATTTCGATCTTCTGATTCTGATTCTGACTCAGATTCTGAATGTTTCAGGTCTTCCGTCGAACTTTCATACTCTGAATCGGAATCGCTTTCATTATCAATCTTAAAGTAGATTTTCTTCGGTTCAGATTTTCTACACTCCTTCTTGCAAGTGCTTTCTTTACCTGGTTCCAGTACGCTACCACTAGCGCTTTCCTTTTCAAACTTGACATTAAGTGTTTCTACTAGTTGTCTGTCTTCGGGAATCCAGATTCGATAACCCATAGTCTTCATTGCGTATCCCACGAGAATACCCTTCTTGGCCCTCATCTGTAATTTTGATCTTCGTTGTTTAGGAACACTAACGTAGGCAATAGTTCCGAACGCTTTCAAATGTTTCACAGATGGTTTTCTCCCGCCATAAAGCTCGAAGGGGGTTTTGGTCTGGCCGTCATGACAAACTCTGTTACGTGTGTACGTAAAGTGTAATAACGCTTCAGCCCAAAATCCTTCACTTAAATTTGCGTCTTTTAGGAGAGTTTTTACAGCGTCCATAGCAGTGTAATTATACCGCTCACTCACCCCATTCTGTTGAGGCGTGTACGTGTTGGTGTGTTCGTGATTGATGCCAAGCTCGTCGAGATATTTTTCGAATTGAGAACTGCAATACTCGAGGCCGTTGTCAGACCTAACTGTGACAACTTTCGAATTTAGAAATCGTTCAGCTCTTACTTGATAACGCTTAAACGTTTCAAACACTTCAGATTTTTCTTTTAATGGAAAAACAGTGACTTTACGACTGAAGTCATCTATTATTGTTAAGAAATACCGATGTCCTTCTCTTGATTTTGTGGGCAGAGGCCCGCATACATCTGTATGAAGCAACTGGAGGGGTTTAGTGGATCTTATTCCTAATATCGATTTGTGTGATATTTGTCGCGACTTAGCAATTTTACAAACTTCACACGACAGTTCTTTATGTTTTAATCCTGGTAGACCTCTAACGCTATTGTGCTTACTGGTATTCACAATTTGTTTCGTGTTTATATGGGCAAATTTTCTATGCCACTCTTTTAGATCTCCACCTATTGCGTATGCTTCATTCTCTTTAAATTTAGGATACTTGGGGTGAAGAAAATATAATCCATTAGTTAGCTTCGCTTCAAATTCGAATCTCCCATGTTCGTCATTTACGACAATTTTTCCATTCCCTCCTATAAATGTTTTTCCCTTGACTGTCAAGTTGTTTACCCGATATCAGATTTCTTCGTAGTTTGGGAGAGTACAGGACATCGGAAAGGATTATTTTCCGGTTATTTATAAACAATACTACGTCACCTTTTCCCTCAACTGGAAAAGTTAGACCGTCTATGGCTACTGACATCCTTGTGTTGGTAACCTTTTTAAAGGTGGAAAATAGGGATTTGTTACATGAAAAATGGGAACTTGCACCTGTATCAAAAAGCCACGTTTGTTTATTATATTTACATCTTCATATTGTTCACCAGTTCTGTCAGGTTATTCTTTGGTTTTCTACCTTTGGTTCCCCCGCCTATCTTCTGACTATTATTGTTAGAGTTCTGATTTGCACTAGAAACATCTTGCTTCGGAAATTTAACTCTGCAAGAGGCTATTAAGTGACCTACCTTTCCACAACGAAAGCACTTCCGTTTTTCCCCTTCTGTTATCGTATTCTGATATTTGCCGCCTTTATATTTCTGGCTGTGTGAGGGGTTTTTCCTTGCTCTTGAGTAGTTAATTTCTGTTTCTCCTACATCCCGTCTGCTTTGCTTTAGCCTAGCTTCTTCCGCTATTAATTCGCTTATAACATTAGCTGGGGTAAATTTCACGTCATTCCACCTGTAAATTGCTTGCACTATTGCTGCAAATTCTGTGGGTAAACATCTAATAAGTTGAAAAGCATGATGCCAATCATCTGGCTTTTTCCCCGCCTCAGCTAATTTGTTTACAAGGCTTTGGAGCCGAGCTCCGAACAAACCTATCTCTTCTCCAGGTTCTAAACGACATTGGAAAAACTGGTCCATAAGACCGATAATTCTCGCTCTAGAATCTGGCAGAAAATGGGCTTTAAGCGTATCCCATGCAATTTTAGGGTCATCAATATCATGTAGTAAGGAACGATACTCTTCAGTTACATGTAAATATATAACACTAAATCCCTTATTACGTCGGGAGAAAAAGTTTCTTACCTCCTTAGCACTCGCACCTTCAGGAGGAGCTTTTTCGGTACCTTGAGTAATATCCCAGGCATCACGCTCGATTAAAAGCACTTTTACATCTTGTGCCCAGGAATCATAATTTTCAGGTCCGAGAGGCTTGATGACTACTTCCATATTCATTTATAGTAGGAGAAACCAATAATGTTCCTTAATACTTGATGAACAACTGCTGCAAAAAGTTCTTTAAACAAAAATTCACCCAAAATATTTCTTCACGACCAGCATATTAAATGGAGTCGGCGATATTAATTTTCATAGCTCCGTAGAGACCGGCAACTCTCATCGATGTAGTCGTCTGATATCAGGGGCCCGCCGTCTTTGATAACTTTATACTTTTAACTTCTTTCACGTTGCACTTCTACTGGCTTAAAAAGCGTGCTGGGCCCATAACCCTTGAAGTTCAGTGGATGCCGGTAGATAAAGTGCATTAAATTATACGTAAAATTGAAGTAGCAGGCATAAGTTTAAAAAAAAACCAAAGTTTATTTCATCACTAAACTTCATAAAAACAAAAACTTGAAAAAAACATATTATTACAACGAAGTAAAAATGAAAAAGAACAAAACGCAACCAGCGTGAGAACTTACATTCGAACAAAAATTCGTCAACTACCCGGATCTAAGATTTGCATACACATGTTGCCAACTGTCCAACATCATCTTTAAACAAACGATTTATACCGCTGCCGTAATGACGTCATATCAAATTACGATCGCGGTCTGTACTACGTCACCACACCAGCAATATTATGAGTCGATGACGCTGAACAGAGACAAAGTATAAATATATATATTATTTTAGTATATGCAAACGATATATGCAAACAACAGATCACGGCGTAGTCAACAAGCTTTCCGGCGTCGAGAAAAATATGACACTCTTTCCTAACATTACTTACCACTGATTTTTACTCTGAAATATAGGATTTTTCATCTTGTGTGTCTCGGATTTTATTACAGCTGATTTTATCTATTTATCTCCACTTTTTATATATGTTCTTTGCTTTTAGAAATTGTGTACTATTTTATAATTGTGTACTATTTTTTATTGAATTTTATAAATTACATGCAACATGTTTTCATATACCTTTTTGTGTTTGGTTTTACTAGTACATCATAGGGTTGGAGCAGCTTGTCCCTCGTTGGACCTTGCGTGATAAAAATTACCATATATAATTTTAGACCAACCATAAATAATTTGATAAAATGCACCAGTAAAATATTTTGTTGTTATTATACTGACAATGCATTTTTTGTTTTCTAGGTTCAAAATTTAAACTCTTTACACGAATTTTGTTTGTAAGTCATTGAAGAATCGTAAAACTGGTGTAAAGGTTTCATCGAAGAAAGTTTTGGGGAATTGGAAAACCATTCGTGCGACGTAAAGGTAATTTTTCAACTGTTCTATGAATGTTTAATAAAGTAGTAATGTTTGATTATTAAAATAATTCCTTACAGTTATTTGTTAGGAAAGATTTTTGTAATTTTCATGAATTTTGATAGAATTCATGAGATATATAGACTAAGTTAAAACAAAATCATTTTGTCTTCAGAATATGGCTTCCGTAACATGCTAAAAAATATACGTGCGTAGTCTCTTAAAATTTCAATGTGCCTATGACTTCACGGCACATTCCAATTGAGAAAGCTAATGGAAAATGTTTCATTAGATGGAGTATGAAAGAACATGGATTATAATTTTTGCGAGTAAAAATTTTCTTAATTCTTTCATTTAAACAACTGTAGTAAGCTTAAGTTGAATTATAGTCAGAAAATATTAAAAATGTATATTGTGCATAAAATATTTTGGACTTTAATTACAACATATTCTCTTTTGGGCTATTTCTTTATTTTTTTTAGTTTGTTTCCAAGAAACTGCAATTATTAATTTTGCCGAAAATAATTTTGGAAATACCATGGAAACTCATGGAGGAGTTTCCATGATCTAATTACTGAAATTTCTTTTCTCTTTCCTGGATTACAAACTGGAATGATTATTTTCTCAGACGTGGTTTCATTTAAAAGTATTTGGTTAGCATAGGCCTAGGGCTTTCATTATGCGTTCCTGCTCATATAACTATTCAAATAATACAAAGAGGTATATTCCATCAAAAATATATATGTTGCAAAATTGGGGAAACATAATTTGTGCACCGAGCGAAATAAAAATTAAAAAAATATTTTACGAACATATGCGCTTGAAGAGTATCTGATTAAGACCCTAAGAAAATTAAAATGTTCTTGAAATATAGACGGAGAGAACAAGAATATGCATAACAGTGATTTTTTCTACTTGTTTTTAAATCTCAAAATGATATTTTATTATGGTTCAAATAAAACAAATAAATACACATGGTTCTCATCTATATCCGTTACACCCCCCTTAACTTCTAAACGGTGACAGGTTAGGCCATATAGTTGATGTCTTGGTATAATAAAAAGGCTATGCGCTACTCGATGAGACAACTTAAGGTTCCATCTACCAGCAAATTTTGGAATTAGCGTTTTTATCTCAAAAACGGTACGATATACGGGAAAAAAGTCAATTACAAAGTTGTTCAGCACCATCTATTTAGAAAGAAAAGACACCTTGCGCACATTAATACTTTAAACAGAACCTAGAAAATGAACATTTGTTTGGTCGTGATTTTGAAAATTGTCATGTTATAAAGAGTGGAATAAAGAAACTGAGAAACTTCCCTATCTTCAGGATAATTTATTTATGTTGCTGAAAATGCTCTCCAATAGCCACTCTACACATTTACACTCTGGATAAAACTATTTAGTCCGTGAGATGGTTTTTTCGAGCTTCGCTAGCGTTTCACAACGCCATAGTGTTGAAAATCACGACCAAACAAATGTTCATATTTTACATTCTGTTTTGAGTATTTAATGTGTGAAAGGTGTCTTTTCTTACTAAATCGCTCATGCTGAACAACTTTGTATTTGAGTTTTTTCCCGTATCTTGTACCGTTTCTGTGATAAAAAATCTATTTCTAAAATTTACCGATAGATGGCGTTGTAAGTTGTCTCACCGTGTAGCGCATAGTCTTTTTACTATACCAAGACACCAACTTTATGACCTAATCTGTCACCGTTTAGAAGTTAGGGGGGTGTAACGAATATAGGGGGGAACCCTGCATATAATTTCCTTATAATTCTTTATTATACAAATAATATGAAGAAAACGAAAAAAGGTCAGCTTTCGCCTAATTATTTTGCACAGTATTGGATAAATATATTTATTTAAATACCTAAAATATTGTTCAATTATTTAGAAAGAACGAACCCTAATCTTATACCTAATACTTTAAGTTTTCCATTTTTTTTCCATTTCTATTTTATCTCGGGGCTTATCTTCTTCCAGTTTCCATCATTCTCCTTTTCTTATTTTTTTTCTACAAACTAAAGCAGGTGGATTCTAAAATTTTGCAAAAGGTTTTTCGTCTTTCTTACAAACCCCATTTGTCGACAGTTTCAAGACTTTGTGTATCTATCCCATACCATAAAGTGTTCATTGCATCCAGTCTGGAAATTTCCATTTCATATTAGTTTCGCTCTCATGAAAATTCTGCAGCATTTGTAAATCGTCCTCTGGAGATATTCATATCGAATTTGAAATCCCGTCAGAGGAGAAATAATTCTCCAAAACTACAGCAAAGCGATTTACGGGATTTTGGCAATATTAAAAATTATTTTATTATGTATTATAATCAGATGCACTTAAAGTGCATAAAATATGTTTGTTCTTTCAAAAAGACAGTTATGACTTCTTTGTTCGCAGTTTCGTAAACAAAGAAGGAAATATGTTTAACTGCATATTTCAAAAAACCTTTGTACTTATGAGGGGTAAGTTATTTTATCTACTGTAACTAATAGGAAAATTCAGAAAATGTTATGTTTCGAATCATATTTCTAGTATGCCAAGGAAAAATAATATAAGTCAAAATGGCCAAAATGAGCAAAGTCAAATGCCAAAATAATCAAACTAACTCGATCGACTGGTAAAAGAATTATAAGTCAGCTGTGTTTATTAATAAACTTCTTTAACATCTGTAAAAATTAGACGAGTAAATGTTAAAATATTTTTTCCTATCTTCCGAAAAATGCTGTTTACTGATATTTTTTTATTCTATATTCACCCTAGATTTATTTTAAAACAGGAAAATAAAAAGCACTATCATTCGTTTTAAAACAAGTCCATTGCCAAGAGTCATCATTGCAATTGAAAATTTTGAAATCTAGTGCAACATTCAACTTGCAAATCATTAAACAAACTTTCTGTTAACTGGAGATTTCTGTAAAAATTACTTTTAAATTCATGATTGATAATTTGACATACACAATAGCGTCAGTTCAACAACTCAACGTTATTAACGTAAAACAAAAATATCATGTAAACCCCATTATAAGACGTTACATACATTTTTTAAGAATAATTCTGTTAATCCCAAATTAACAAATCGATCCAACCGTTAGGTATGCGTCGTGAATAAACCTGCAAACTAACCGCTGCGCGTAATCCTGAATACGCAGCCGAGGGTCTGCATGTTCATGCTAATTAAATAGGACTTAGGGGCCATGTCAAGGAGTACATACTGCCAACTTTCCCCTCCCACATCCCCTGACAATAATTCTGTTAAAATGTGATCGCTTTTATTTATTTATTTATTTATTTATTTTGTAAAGAAATACAAGATGGAGGTTCTGTATCACCGCTCTATATTCACGCACTGTAAATGTAGAGTACCTGTGGTATTAAAAGGAGTATACTACCGTTTTTAATAGTATGTTAACTTTCTTACTTTCATTACTACAGAAACTTAATACATTAACTTAGAAATTCTTAGTACAGTCACATAATACAGAAACTTTATTTATTAGTACTATGGTAAAGTAAATTATTAACTGTTATCGATACAGTAACTTAGTATAGTAACTTTGTAATGTTATATTTCATATTATTGTGCATGCAACAAAAGTATGAAAAGTAGCATTGTACTTTTCTTGTTAAAGAAACAAAGTTCTATGACACCAAACAGAATAATAAGTGATTTTCTTTTGCATTTATTCACCCAACTGAAATGAAGAGTAATATACAGCGTGTCCAGCGAAGGAGCCCCTGATTTAAAAATTAAAAATCTCGAAAACAAAAATTTGTAAAAGAATGCCACAAACGGCATGTTTATCATGAGAGCTGTAAGAATTGTATAAACTAATTTTCGAAATAGTTACAAAAGTTTCTAACAAATGGCGCTCTACAACTCGTATTAGCAGCCATAAATAAAATCGTAGTCTTTGCAATCACTACAACACAATCTTTTCCAAATGTCCACCATTCGCTATATGGAGGTGGCGCAAACGGACAATTAAATTCGTCAACATACCCTGTAGTGTCTCAACAGAAATCGATTCAGGCCACACAGATCACCGATTGAAGCTCGTCAAGAGTGGTGGGATGGTTCCTGTAGACAGTATCTTTTAATGTGCCCCACAAAAAATAGTCACAAGGACTCAGGTCCGGCGAATATGGAGGCCAATCCATGCCTGCCCCAGTAAAGTTTGGCTAACAGCGCCATCTGTTAGCAGCTTTTGTAACTATTTCGAAAATTAGTGTATAAAGTAATAGAGTGCCCCTTAGTTAAGAGCGTATATCGAAATTAGCATATCTGAAGCAGCTTCTTTAATTCATTCACTCAAAAGTTCGATTCTTGTGAATCGAATCTTATGTATACCCTACAAAGTTCTTACAGCTTTCCCGATTAACATACCGTTTGTTGCATTCTTCTACACATCTTTGTTTTCGTGATTTTTAGTTCTGAAATCAGGGACTCCTTCACTGGGCAAGCTGTAAATTGTACGATGAAAATTTTCCGTTTTCTTGTTTAAAGAATCAAAGTTCTATGACACCAAACAGATATATAAGTGACAAACAATAATAAGTGATTTTCATTTACATTTATTCATCCAACTGAAATGAAGAGTAATATAAATTATATGACGAAAATTTTCCAAATAAAAGATAAACTCAAAGCGTTAGGTAATAGAGGTTTTTCAACAAATTATATCCATTACTTTACACTTATCATGATTCCTTAAAACATTTTCCCATAAAGAGTTGTTCTGATGACAGAGCATTTTATGTATGATTTTCCTAAGAGAGCAGAGTTACTCCATTTGCATTATTTAAAAATATCCGTATGAACAAATTTATATCACTAGGATAAGCGGGAACTGCGCTCTGTATTGTATCATTCAATGAAAATTTGATACGCTGGATACGACACGGCCATGAAAGCTCCTGGAGCCAAGTTCAAAGGCTTCAGGTTTTTTGCAATGGAGACATTGTGGATAGTATAGAAAATTATAAAGGAAGAAGATACGCATTCAGAAGATTGCAATTAAGTTCATCATATTTGTATCCATTATTTTGTACTATATACACTGTGGATTTGATAACATTCAAGAGTGCTCATAAAACCTCTGTAGGAACTAATATGTTTTACACCATGTATATTTAGTATTTCATACTGGAATAGTGATTTTTGCATTATTTCACGTGTTTTCTCATTAGGTTCATCTTGAAAAAGACAATATTAAAATTTATAGAAGTGTGAATTTTTCCCGTATTTATTTTAAATAATCAGTAAATGTCTCTTCAATGATATTTTAAAACATGTTTGTAACATTTTTTCTAAAATATACAAGCTGTGCTTCTCAACAATATTCCCAATATATTCAGTTTATAAGGAATTTTACACTCTAAATTTAAAAAAACACCCTCTCATACAAATTTGCTAGTACCAAATTTAAATTACTTGTTATCTGCCTAATATATTCAGTTTATAAAGAATTTTAGTCTCTGAATTAAAAAACCCTCTCATGCAAGTTTTCCGGTGACAAATTTAAATTCCTTGTCATTTGCCTAATATGTTTAGTTTATAAGAAATTTTAGTCTCTAAATTAAAATATCCTCTCAGGCAAATTTGCTGGTGATGAATTTAAATTCCCCGTTATATACCTAATATATTCAGTTTATAAGGAATTTTAGTCTCTAAATTAAAATATCCTCTCGGGCAAATTTGCTGGTGATGAATTCAAATTCCCTGTTATATGCCTAATATATTCAGTTTATAAGGAATTTTAGTCTCTAAATTAAAATATCCTCTCGGGCAAATTTGCTGGTGATGAATTTATTGCTTGTTAACTGCCTAAATAAGAATCGCATCAAACTACACTATCTCCGCTAACATGGCTGCTTTTAAAATGATGTTCAGACTTTTGACATATAAATTCATTTTGTTTGTATTAATACCTCTCAGATCGTTAAAGGAATTCCTTTCGCACCCATCGGCCCATTATGTCTCTGTATTAACATTTTGCTTCAATCTGTTTTGCTAACATCCTTCCTTATGACCCAGATGTTCTTCCAAATGTTCCAGATCCATCATGCAAAATAAAAAAAACACTGACAAATATTTAGTAGCTCTGCTTAAGATGTTTTATTCAGAATCTCGTAGCTATCCCGCCAGGAGATATTTTCTTACTTTAAGTGCAAGGCTTTTCGGTCAAGACTTCTCTCTTCCTTGCTATGAGTTTATTCATCTAAACCTATATGAGTTATAGACCCTGAGGTAATGTCTGAATGTCTGAAGTTGTTTTCGCTTACATAATCTGCGAATTGAGCTCTGTATAAAACTTATTTTTTGCCGCAACTTGTAAGCACACGAGAAAACTGTTTAATAAGAAATTATGCATGCCGTATATGAAGACTGGATATTTATCTAAACTTAATCTAAATAGATAAACGCAGAGAAATATTTCCTTATTTACAAATTTTTAATGTCAAAATCTCAT
Source organism: Dolomedes plantarius (assembly GCA_907164885.2). NCBI lineage: Eukaryota > Metazoa > Arthropoda > Arachnida > Araneae > Dolomedidae > Dolomedes > Dolomedes plantarius. The sequence goes on from OU015497.1 coordinate 73,120,763, forward strand.
GATTCTGTGACTATACTTAATAATCTCGAAATTTCCAGAACTACTGTACATAAAGTTTTTTTTGCTTTTCTTATGTGATTACATTTCTTAACTTTCCTCTACACAAGATTTCTGTGGTATGATAAAAAAAGAAAAAAAATACCTACATTAAAAATAAAATTAATTATCACTATATTTGAGTTTACAGATAGAAAATTATATTTAAAACTTCAGAGGGAAATACATCTCTTACTTTTGCGCCAAATGCATCACCATACCAGCATTAAGCCCTAAATCTACATCTTTTCCAGTCTTTGAATGAACACTAGAAAGACGGCTGCCGTCATTTTGACGGTTTCGGACATACTATTGAGCGCTATGTCTGTATTTATGTCCTCGGGCTTCTGAAATTTTATGACTTTGTCTAATTTTACGCGAAATATACACACACATTTACAAAATTACATTCGCTAGTAAAGAGGGGAGAAAATGTGCTGTATACCTATTAAGATGGAAAGCCGTCAATTTGACGGCAATATAGAAAACAGACAGAAATCTTTAAAATAACACCGTTAAAATGTTAGTTACTCTTCGTCTCTTCTCCCTTTTCCAAATAATAGAAATATTGGCTCTTCGGAAATATTGGTGTTGAAAAATAAGGACTGCACAAACCATGAGTATTTACGGTTAAACCACACCAGGTTGTCAGCTCGGCATACATGCATAAAAATATATCTAAGTATATATTAATTTGTTATATATTGGTATAAAATAGTTCAAAATTTAAAGTATTTAACCATTTTTATAAGCATTAAATATTTTAAATTCTTGATTTTATTTTTAACCGTCAAAACGACGGCGTTCAGTCTTTTTAGTTAGAAAATAAATTCCCGTATTTCTAGTGTTAATTTTAATCAGTTAGGTCAGATATAAAATATAAGAGACAGATTTCGTCAATGAAAGATCACGGCTCAATTTGGCAATTCAGAAAAATCTGTTTTTCTCTTTAGAACACCTTAAAATGTATGGTAAAAAATTCAGAAGTTATTAGATGACTCAATGATACACATAAATTTCAATTAATGTTGGAATCAAGCTTTCAGCTATTTTCCAGATAAGGATGCATTATTAGGTGCGAATGCTTCTATGAACGTAGGATTCAATCAAAGGGACATTCGATGATCCGTGTCCTGGAGAAGGACTATTTTAATTTGCGTCTTAAAGTTGAGCTGTATATATGTTAGTTCGAAACACATAGCTATTGTTACTTTTTTTTTGTAATTTATAAATTTTTCCTTCTTATTCCATTTGATTCTACTAATACCTTTTTATACCATTTCCGCTTGAGTGTTTCACACACAGAAGGAAGATTACATCAGTTTTTGTGTATATTTGTGCGAGCTGAGTTAGGTTACAAAAACTAAAACTGGCTAGCAGCTCAAAACAGGCAGTACATCTCATATGGATTAAATGAAAATATATTATTCTGTTCTAAAGCTAGACTAGATAAATTATCGCAATTCTAAAATTTACCTCGAAAAGAAGATTAAAAAAATCTCTAAGATTTTAAATTGTTAAAAGAATTCTCGTAATACAATTACTGGAATATCTGAAGGGCATGCAGGGTTATATTCTTCTAATTCCAGGAACGAAGGTTCCGGGAATTCCAAGAATTTGTTTAAATAATAAAATTCTTTAACACATTTAATTCCATAGATAATATTCTTTAAAAGCCTGTTTACATTTATTTTCCACTCGTTGACTGTTAAATATTCATATAAGGAGCTATAATCAGTATGAATATCTTTTTATTTGATATTCTATTACTAATTTGAAAGAGTTATAAATATTTAATAGATTTTCATTTCATGACAATTTTAAAAAAATCGAAATAATTATATCCGTTTCTTTTTAGACATTCAATTTGAAATTACATTAGCAGGGAATAATGGGTTTATTTATTAAATCTCCGGAAATGAAAAACATTCAACTCCACTGTCCATTGTATCTTACTCTAGACCACAAAAAAGAGAAATTCTGAAAACTTTATAAAAAGGAGACCTGAAAAATTTTTCCGATATGAATTTAAATCAGATACTCGCAGACAATTGTTTTTCAATTCCCACACCTTCAGAAAATAAAACACTTCGGGCAAGATTATTAGTTTTGTACTATTGAAAAAACTTGATATAAAAGGATCCAGATGATAGAAAATATAACTAAAATCTCATTGTACAGCAGTGCTTGTTTTCAAGTCACAGCCCAATATTTTAAAGTCTGCAAGGCGTTTTATTAGCTTTTTCTATAAATAATCAAAAGAAATATATATATTGTTCCATAAACAAACAAGAATATTATTGGATACTTTTATACTGATATGTTCTTTCATAGTGCCGTAAATGATTATGAGAATCTAGAGCAATAAATATTCATACGATTGTGTCAGATTACAAAGACTGCCCTTCAAAAGCGAGGATCGAGCTCACTTGTGTTATTTCCCGGGATTATTTCTACCGAAGTATTAAAAAAAATGTTAGTATGATTTAGAGGACTGACTTTTATTGGATGAGTTTTCGCCTAGCTAATCTTAAAACAAACGATGTATTGATTTGTGATATCCTTTCTTTAATCAACAATTATCCGTGAAGCTCGCGCAGAAACCATTATACATCTAGTATCAAAGAGAGGCACAACTCGGTACTTCACTCTAAAAATTTCACTCTACATTCTCATGATAACATTGCAATCTTTAGCTCTACTTATGGAATCCAGGAGTCCTCAATCCTAACACCACTCTCCAATGCTTCCCAGAGCACTTGTAAAACTCTCGCTAGAGGTTATTCAAATCATAATAACATAGTAATCTCTAGTTCTACTTATGGAATTCGAGAGTCCTCATTCCTAACACCAGTCTCCAATGCTTCCCAGAGCTCTTGTAAGACTCTCGCTGGAGGTTATTCAAATCATGATAACATAGCAATCTCTAGTTCTACTTATGGAATTCGTGAGTCCTCAATCCTAACACCAGTCTCCAATGCTTCCCAGAGCACTTGTAAAACTCTCGCTAGACATTATTCAAATCATGATAACATAGCAATCTCTGGTTCTACTTATGGAATTCGTGAGTCCTCAATCCTAACACCAGTCTCCAATGCTTCCCAGATCACTTGTAAAACTCTCGCTAGAGATTATTCAAATAATTTAGTGCAATAATTCTACCTTTTCTAGGCGAAACTATAAAGAGCGCACCTATTTCGAACATGCAAAAATGAGTATCATAACCACTTCTTGCGCGGTAGCGAAGAAAGACTATATGCAGCTGCCACGATGAACATTTGGGCCTACATTAATACGTTGCATTTGACATAATAACGTTTTAATATTAAAAACGTAACATTTGATGAGTAATATATCGTATTTAAAGTAAAAGCATATGAATCAAATATCTGGGTAATACAAATTTAAAATATGTTCTGGTGTCCCTTACTTTCTTCAATAATTAAGGATTTAAAGTTTTACATCCTAAGGACAATTTTCCATCTGACGTTACCAATCACATGATAAAATAAGAAGAAAAAGCTTTTTAGGAACTTTAGACAAAATGTAGGTTTACAACTCCTTACTTAGTTACGTCTCAAATTTAAACTATTAAGCCTTAGGACATTCTTTTGAATATGTCTGTAGAATGCAGGTAAAAAAAAATTCAGGTATTGTCTTCTATCGAAACTACCGCGAGCTATTAACGTAGGATTACTTACGTAGAATTACGGGTTATTAACGTTGATTATCTCTTTTGTATGTATATATGTATGTATGTGTTTTATATATATATATATATATATATATATATATATGCCCTTATATATATATATATATATATATATATATATATATATATATATATATATATATGTATGTATGTACGTAGGTATGTATGTATGTCAAAGTTTTGACGCATTTTGGTATTTATCTGTTTAACTGTTTACTGTTTGCGTAAGCGATACAGACTGGGATTGGAGCACTTCAAACATTATAACTCTTGATGACGGATGGTTTTAGAATCTGAAATTTTGCTTTCCAGAGGACCGTTATGGAGGAACGTAATCCTATGTTAAAAGTAAAATTTCTAGATCTAACATACGGAGTGTTCTCTAAAAAATTTCGATTGAGCTTACTTCGATGATATATTCTTCAACTATAGATGATTTATAACTTTTCCTTAAAATTAAAATGTCTCCCAGATAAAGGTTGCAGAAAAAGTAAGGTTTCTGAATCTAATCTACTATATAACCTCTAAAAAAATTCGATTCTCTTGAAAAATAGCTTACTTCGATAGAATATATCCCACAATTGGAAAATACTTATATTTTTTCCAATTCAATAGCTATTTCACTCAAATATAAGTAGAAGAAAAAAGTAGGGTTTCTAGATTTAATCTACAATATGATCCTTAAAAAATCTCACTTATTTTGACTTAGAACTTATTTCAATGGTTAATTCATGAAAAAAGTAATATTTATATCTCTCATTTAAAATGATTTCCTCTATTTAAATCTCGTCTATTTGTATATCTATTTTAGATCGCAAATTTTAAAACTGCTTCATAACATTAACTATGAAATACTTATTTGACTGCTAGTGTTATCTCACCTACCCCTGCCCAGTTCTATCGCTAGAACAAAGTTTTATTGTAAACATTTCAAAAGCTTATTCATTTAACTTTTTAAATTTCATTGTTTCAGATGAAAGCGTGAGAGGCATATTCAATGTTAGAGTGAAATAAACACAAAAATGTTTCTATTTATCTAATAAATCTTAAAATAATAACTACAAACTAAGGAAGCAGAAAACAGGATGTAACTATGCATTTGAATACATCTATCTGTAACAAATGTTGAAAAATACGAGGTTTAAAAAATTAGAGTTAATTCTCATTCCACAAAGTAATCATTCATCAACTCTGGAGGTTTAAAAAACTCATCTCTCCAACAAATAACGTTTTTATTTAATGCTTTTAGCCAACATCTTCCTTTACTGAGGGGCAAAGAAGGAGATGCCAAAACAATTTGAAAGTGGGTAAATACTTCTTTTTTCAAAGAGAATTTTTAGGCTTTCCCATTTTTTCTGTTTTTAATATATACTCTTGGCTCCTCCGTTTTTCATGAAAAAAAGTTAGTTTTACTCATTCATGTTAAGTTCATGAATTTTAAATAGAGATTAAAAACTTCTTCTTAGGGAACAGAATATGATTATGTAAACTTACGAACATGAATAAAAATTTTATGTAGTATGCTTTGTTATTAGCTTAAATATTTCTTTCGAAAAATATGCACTGAAATGATTACACAGTGCTTTTTGTAAAACCTTAAAAGTCCGTTTGTATCGCATTATTCTGCAAAATTCTGAATAATTATTTTGGTATGACGAACACTAGCCATTAAACAAGACCGTAACTATAATTTCTGTTAAAACGTATCTTCACATGCTATCTATACGAGTGGTGTAGAATCAAAACTAGTAATCGATCAAAACTAGTATGATCAAAACTAGTAAACTAGTAATCTTGTTTCTTTTTCAAAACTTTGTTAAGGCTACTGTGCAGATAACCCTAATAAATTCGATCACCTCAGTGTTAACCTATGGAGAAAATGTGTCCATGGATTGCCGACTTTGATTGAAAGATTATTTAATTGTACTCCGTAATAGAGAAAGAAATTTTACACCTTGGGGAATTTTTCATTTTTTATTCAATGCAAATAGTATTTTTAAATTTGAATTATTCGGGAAAAAATCCGGTATAGTGTGTTTTAAATGCTCCTAAATTCATTTGGTAGACGAAATTCATAAAATAAGTCCTGTTTCAAGGTGCAGAAAAGTTCAGGCTATCTGAAAATACCATTTTTATTGGATTATCATCATTAATGTAGCTGTAAATAGTCAACATATTTTCTCCATAGGTTATCACTGAGGTGAGTGAATCCAGTAGAGTTAGTACATAGCAGCCTTAAGGGATACTCGGACAGAAATACATCAGTAAGCAATTAAAATAGATTAATTCAGATTTATGCATAGAAGTCCCAGAGGAGTTTTTCAGCTTTATGAATACTTTCCAATAACATTTCAATCAGTTAAAATGTAATTATTAAATGACCTACTAATAAGAAATAATGTTGGAATTTTTCTAAAGGAAATTTTAAATTTCTACTTTCAAAAATGCATAAGATATAGTTCTATGCCCTTTATTGAAAAGAAAAGGTCTGATAAATATCGCTAGTTGTGATCCTATATCACTCACATAACTTCTATATTTATAATGATATAAAACCATAACTACTTTAACTAAGAACATAACTATTTCTACCTAATTTTAAAGCCGTATCTGATTATAACTCACCGATACCTAGAGGCCACTTTTGAATAGCCCCTAGCCATCAGGCTCATCTTCGTTAACGAAAAAAAATATCGACTTGTTTCGGTTACGTACGTATTTCTGTCTCTCAGTGGAACATCTAATTTTACTCATCGTTCAGTGGAAACTTTAACAAACCACTACAAAGAAACATAATGATAACAAACATTTGTTTATCATCGTCAATCATGGTGTGCTGGAAATGTGATTTTAGCTCTTCGTTTCCATGAATCAAGTTTGCAGAAATTGAGTACCTTGAAACACGTCTTTTAAAACCGAATGATAAAATATTGTGCAAGAAATACAGCGTTAGCACCATGATTTACTCCGCGTCAGATAATACGGGTTACAGAGTTGACATCTGGTGCTACTTCATCAAATATTTTGCTAATTGGTGCTGTATTGGCTGTCCATGTTACAGTGGGGAAATGGTTACAGTGGAAACTTTAACAAACCACTATAAAGAAACATAATGATAACAAACATTTGTTTATCATCGTCAGTCATGGTGTGCTGGAAATTTGATTTTAGCTCTTCATTTCCATGAATCAAGTTTGCAGAAATTGAGTACCTTGAAACACGTCTTTTAAAACCAAATGGTAAAATATTGTGCAAGAAATACAGCGTTAGCACCATGATTTACTCCGCGTCAGATAATACGGATTACAGAGTTGATATCTGGTGCTACTTCATCAAATATTTTGCTAATTGGTGCAGTATTGGCTGTCCATGTTACAGTAGGGAAATGATACATAAAATACAGAAGTTCATTTTTCTTGAGGTAGATGCATGATCTTCGTGTTCGATGTGGTTACTTTCAAAATATTTAACTCAGTGACAGAAGCAAAACTGAGACGCGTTGCTGGGCCCGTTAACTCTTTTTTGCCTTTTGCAATAACTCAAGAGATATCTAGCAGTTCATTATATCATAACAGCACGACTCATCCTATTTTGTTGTTTAATTAATTAATAAAAGTATTAAGCACTGATATTGGTTCATTTTCTAATAGATAGCATGAAGGTATTATATGTGTTATCGCTTTTCAAATTAATAAAACAGTATTAAGATCTAGAAAAATTTCCTGTAAACTTAATAATTAATGAAAATTTCGGTACTTATAACCATTCCTCTGTTTTAGTCAACGATATGTGTATGTTATCTTTATCTACTGCCTCTAAATATATTTGCATGTAATTAATCCATTTAAACTTTGCCTTTACTTTCTAACTCCTTTTTCACCAATTTCACTTCATCCATTTAATTCTTAATATCTTCCATTTCTACGTCTACTCGGCTTTATTTTAACTGCCTTTTGTCTTTTTTTCTGCTTTCTCTATATACTTCATTAACGGGTATGTCCCGCGTGTGATATGGGGGTCACAAAATGTCTCCTGCCACGAATCTCCCAACCTCCCATGTAGTTTTTCTACTAGAAATTCCGATTCCCTTATTTATATTAAAGATTTTAGTGATCTTCCCATTTCTGAATTGTTCATAGTGACTTAAGTAAATTGTAAATAATTCAACAAAAAAAGTAAAAGATTAAAATACAGGAAAAAAGGTACTTACAGTTGAAAAATTAACAGAAATCTGCAGTTAGTGCTTCACGAAACATAAATACAAGATTCTGTAGCAATAATAGAAAAAACCAAAAATCAAACACAAACCAAAAAATACAGGGTGTTTCAAAAAGAATCATCCAATTTAAAAACATAGGCATCCAATTTCATAACTATTAATTTTTTAATTAGTTTTGATCAAATAATGTATAGGCAGAAAGAGGATAATCTCGAGTTTCCCACAACTGCCGACAAGTAGCGCTAACGCTCTTCCTTCGCCCGCCACTTCATTTTTTATAAATATGGTGAGTGCACAACAGAAATCATTTTGTATTCTACGCTTTGCGAAGTGTGAGTCCGTATCAACTGTTCAGCGTGATTTTCGCCTACAAAAACCTGGTAGATGGAAGTTTCTACCTCTCAAAGCATTAGGCAATGGTATAAACAATTCCAAGACACTGGTTATCTGTGCACGCATAACAGACGTGGAAGCAGTGTATGGAAACATGTTCGCAAAAGTTTGTGACGAATTTGCCTACCGTATAGACATATATCATGTATCCAAAGGTAGGCATATTGATAACCTTTAATTTGGTTTGTAAATAAACTTTATGATTAGCTATGCAATTTAAAATTAATTTTAGGTTTCTATGTTTAATATTTTTCATAATATACTCATTTCAAATCAGGTGAATCGGTCTATAACACCCTGTATATCGAACCAATCGATCGGTCTCTTCATCAGGAGGCCTAACTGAGTCGGTTACCTCAAGGGGGTGGGACTTACTGAATAAGACGTACGTCTAGCCAAAAATCACCCCAAGGCCCCGAGATCCCCACATTGAAAGCAGAAAGACAAAAGTTCATAGTGACAATCATACCATTGCTCCTCGGTCTGTTGATGATCTAATGTTTGGATCAAAACGTATGTACTTGTCCATTTTAGCTGAATGTGAATGGTTAAAAAGATCGCCTCTTTATTGTAAGAGTTAGTATTAAAGTTTTGCAATATTGTGTAGAGGTGTACAGACTATTAAAATATATATCAGCAATAAAAATATTTAATATTCGCTGTTTATCATAATATAAGAAAAATATATGAAGAATATATCACTATAAAATATGCAATCTATGATACGATATTTTTTCGCAAAGAAAAAATTTAACTCGTATGAAAAATTACTCTCATAACAGTATCGTAGGTGACATCTTTCGCTTATTTCTCAGTCATTTTTTTTGATGCAACTTCTTTCGCATCAAACAGATCGGTGACTTTTTGAGCGTGAAGCACTGAAAATAGGGACGTCAATGTGTGCAAAAATGCAGTCGTTCGCACAACACCTAGAGAGACATATAAGAATCTTGTCTGTCTCTGTCGGCGTTTTGACAGGCAGTACACTTTTGAGCTCGTTCTTTGAAATTTAACATTGTGATATATCATTTGTCACAAAAATAACAAAACTTTTTTTTTCTTCTACGCGGAGGAATGAAATATTTTAGAAGGATATGTTAAAGATGGGAGCTATATACATGAAATGGAAAATTTAACGAACACACACACACACAGATATATATATATATATATATATATATATATATATATATATATATATATTTATATATATGTGCGTGTGTGTGTGTGTGTGTGTGTGTGCGTGACTGGAAATAAAATTTATATATAAGAAGTTATATACATATACTATATACTAAGTGAATACCCGTGCTCGCTACGGGATACATTTCGCTACGGAATACATTCAAATTAAATACAATGGTCAATGTATGCAATTAATGCCGAATATATATATATATATAAAAGAAATTGTAACGGATATTTTTATAGGCAAAATAATGTACAAAAAATATTCAAATTAAATGCAAAGGTCAATGTAAGCAATTAATTTGTATGTTTAATATCCATAAAACATACTAATTTGAATTAAATTCTTAAAAAAATTCCATCTGTAATAGTCTCGTTAAATTTTATCTTTTACTGTATCTTAATATTTTTTGACAATTTATTTCGTTGTTATGCACGGGACGCAAAATTAATTTAAAGCATCACAAAATAAGAAACTGCGTAATCAGCATTTAATAAATTAAATTTTAAAATTAATCTTTAAAACTTCACCAAAAATCAGAAAATGGAAGTATACATTCGGAAAAAGATTTCATTTTAAAGAAATTTTTATGATCTTTCTCGTGGTATAAATTTTATAACCCTCGAATTATTATTTTAAATGAAAACTTTAAAATATGTTACAAAAACAGCTTAAAAATTTAACTAAAAAAATTTCTGATGAATTTTTCAAAAATCTTTCGTAGAGCACCCGTACACTTATAAGAAGAATCGCCATGCAAAATTTCATCCCATTAGGTCCAGCGGTTTGGTCTGGGCGTTATCTGTCAGTCAGTCAGTCAGTCAGTTAAGGAACTGTTTTATATATATATATATAATACTAAAATTCCCGAATACAAGTGTATGAAATTTAATACAGTAATAAATATGTACAAGAGGGAAGAATTTGTAGATATATAGTACCTCTCGTAGGAATAGAAATAGTAATTGAACTTTCACTAAAATCTAGATATAGTTTACCGTTTAACAGGTATTTTTACTTTTATAAACATCACTCCTATTCAAAAGCTGGGTTCATTTTGAAACTTAATGCTACTCTGTCGCTTTGAAGAGGAGTCTCTTGTTATTGGCAAAACTATTATATTTACAACTCCTAAATAAATAAAAGTAGCTTCAAAGGACACTGAGACTAAGAAATATATATTAAAATGCTCTGGTTCTTTTCTAAGATAGCAAATCGATCAAAAACGTTATCCTTATACAGAAAATTTTGTAAAACAAAGTAGTTAGAAAGTAACCTTTGTCGATATGTATGTGCATACTGAAAGAACAAGAAGATGCTGGCTTTGATTATAAAATGACAAGACTAGCGATTTTAATCTGGCAACATAACAACAACAGAATTAAATTACCCGTTAGAAAATTTAAATAAAACGACTTTTCGAGAAAAAAATTTGTATATATAAATTATTTTAAAAACAAACGTTATATAAATCGTTCAATTAAGGTAATTATAAAACAACATCATTTAAATGGAAATTAATAATTACAGACATAGTTAAAGTTAAAATTTAATTATTCCCAAAATGACTTTGAAAAAGAAGGCGATGTCGTAACTTTCTACTAGTGATAATTTAAAATGCGCATTAAGGAAAGAAAAAAACTGCTATTTTAGAGGCTTAAATGGAATGAATAATTTTTTTCGCTGTTTATGCCATTTTCTTTTTACAAAAAAATGAACTGGCTCGATGCAGCTCTGAGACAGGAAAATTAATGCTTTTCAAAGATGACAAATCTATTGAAAATGTAATGATTAAAATTTGCTATAATTCGACAGTGGAATGCTATACTTAACTAAAAATCCCGTTTTGGGGCTTCATTTTTTGCATCTAAAAGAAATATTATTGAGCTATTAGTGACAACATTATACGATATATATAAAAAAATAAAAATACAAAAGGACAAAAATAAAAATACAAAATGCGGAATTGTGTTAATAATTATATATATATATATATATATATGTGTGTGTGTGTGTGTGTGTGTGTGTGTGTGTGTGTATGTTTGTTTATTTGTTTGTAATCACAAACTGCGCTCATAAAACTTTGCAATCAAATTTCTAAACAATGTTACAAAAAATACAACTAGAGAAAGATAGTTGAAAGGTTTTTATGTTCCAAAAACATATCAAAAGGAATTCATCTCGCAATTTACGGTAAAAATCGTTTCCAGTAATAACAAGTGGTAAGTTATTACACCATTACTTTAACAACCAGAACGACTACACCACCGTATAATGACATAATCCTTCAAATAACCAATATGAACCTGTTCATTGCCTCCGGTTTCATTTTGTCACACTTTGGGATCGCTTAAGTAAACTCGTTGAGTGTCAAATAAGCATACAAATGCATTAACACAAAACTAGCTGAGTAGTCAAGTATTGAAAATTAAGTTCAAAGTTAAATTAGATCCTGTTAGTTAATAAGAAAATAAATAAGACAATATTTCATAAATTCCATTGATTTGAAACCAACAAAAAGGGCAATGAAAGCTTTTAGGTTTAAGTTCAAAAAGTCTATGTTATTATAAATGCATTTGAAACGAATGGTCGGATCCATTTGTGATCATATGGATAATGAATGCCATGAATAAAAGAATATATACTTTATGATAACTGATATGTTTCTTCCTTTTTATTCTACCTACACCCCATTCACATTACAGAGATTCTATCTATATTAACCCGTGTTGTAGCCAGAGAGCACCCAAGTTTATTGACCAACCTTAGATACATAAATTTACAAACCCACATCTTAGGTCTTTCTTTATCAATTACAACGACAGAAATACACTGAAGTGCCACTGAATTAGGGATAGCAAAGCCTATGCAAATTGTGTAGCGCTGCGCATCATGTATGCGCAAGTGAGGGGGCTGTGGTAACTGCATATATAGGCGTACTGTGGTTGTTCTGAATTAGTTGTTGGAATTGCCAGTATGGGTAAACTGCCTGATTTAGACGCCTTCGATCGAGGACAAATCGTAGGTGCGCGACGCATGGGCCATTCAATTTCCGAAATCGTCAGACAGCTAGGATTTTCAAGGCCGACAGTGTCAAGAGTATACCAAGAATACACGGATGGTGGAAAAAAAACTAGCGATCGGGCAAACTGCAAAGGACAATTAACCTTGACGGTGCGTGGTGAGACGCGGCTCAGGCGTATTATACGTAGCCAGCGAAGCCAAACATTAGCTCAAATTACCACCCAGTTTAATGACGGTGCCAGTCGTACAGTCAGTAAACGGACTGTGCAACGCTCGCTTCACAGTATGGGTTTCGGGAGCCGTCGACCTACGAGAGTACCATTGCTCTATACTCGCCATCGGGCTGCACGTCTTGCCTGGGCAAGAGAGCACAGAGACTGGAGTGTAGAGGACTGGAAAACGAGTCGCATGGAGTGATGAGTCTCGATTCCGACTACTTAACGCCGACGGGAGGCTGATAATATGGCGTCAGGCTCATGAAGCCATGGATCCTGCATGCCTGGCTGGAACTGTACAAGGGCATGATGGCTCAATCATGGTCTGGGGTGTTTTTTCGTGGCACAGTTTGGGATCTTTGGTGCCTGTACCAACCTCCCTCAATGCAATTCGGTATGTAGAGTTTTTGGGTGACCACCTCCATCCGTTTATGCTGTTCTGTTATCCGCACGGTAATGGAGTTTTCCAGCAAGACAACTGTACCTCTCACAAGTCCCGGTTGGCTACTGACTGGTTGGATGAGCATTCCTCTGACTTCTCTGTCATGAATTGGCCCCCTAGAAGCCCAGACTTAATCCTATTGAGCATCTTTGGGATGTTTTGGAACAAGGCGTGAAAGGCCATCACACAGCACGAAAGAACCTTACTGAATTATGGACAGCTTTAGCCAATATTTGGCAAGCCATTCCCGTGGAACGTTTCCAGAAACTTGTTGAATCTATGTCTCGTCGTGTGGCAGCTGTTATCAAGGCCAGAGGAGGCACAACTCGTTACTAGGTAGGTATCACTAATTCAGTGGCACTTCAGTGTATAATCATTACAAAGTTCATTCATTCATGTTCAACTCCCTGAAAAATAGCACAAAGACATTCCACAACAATAGTCACCTTATTAAATTCCTCGTTACGGTAGAACACACCACCAAAGAGTTGTAACAAGGATTAAGATTATTCTCGATGTCTCAGACTTACAGATCAGATACAAAGCTAACGGATGTCTCTCTTCTTACCTAACGAAAACTTTTTCGACTGAATTATTGCGAAGAGGAAAAACTTCAGTCCAAACTTTAGAAAAATGTAAACAGAATTTAAAATTATAGGCGTCACATATTTTTATTTTATATAAACTCATGGAGCAACAGTCCGTTGTGAACCAAGGTCGGTGGTGCCCATCTCCGATTTCTTGAACGTGGGCTAGGGGTGCCATAAAGCAGTAGTGCGCAAACTTTTGTTGACCGCGACCCATTTTCTTTGAATGAAAAATCACACAACCCCATTGAAAATTTATTGGTAAAAGCAATTTAAATAAAAAATTAGGAAAATGTTAACAAAAGTATAGAAAAACGAAATAAGCCAATTTTGAGAAACTATTTCAAAAATAAATGAACTGTAAATTTTGGGTATATATTGCATAATAACGATTAAAGTAAATGTCTCCCTTACCATCTACACTTAATTTTTTGCCAAATCTCGTGTGACTAAAACTTCATATTTAAATACTAATATGCATTTGTATTTCATTTAGTTTAAAATTAGCAAAAATTGAAATAGAGCATGATTTCAAAATTATAACCTTCATATTAAAATATTGAAAATTATAAACTTCATTTATCTATATAAAACTAAACTAGAAATAAAAATCAATGAGAACGGTGAATCTGGAGGTCATATAGTATTTGTTCGATATGTGGTGAAATATTTGAGAATGCTACTCTCATATCATCGTTGTTTGGTATTTATAACTATTCTTTTTGAAAACCAAAGCTCGCAGTATACGTAAAAGCGAACGGAAGAAATGTATCCTTAAAGACTCTTTGACACCTTATGTAACAAAGTCATATATTTTTAATATATAAAAAATATTAAAAAAACTATTAATGATATGTAATTATAGAAAGTTTAAAGCATGTTTTTAAATTAAATAATTCAGTATGATATAAATTTACTCCAGACTATCCGCGACCCCTCTATGGGTCGCGACCCACAGTTTGCGCACCACTGCCATAAAGCATAGGTCTCATAAAGCAAGCTGCCATAAAGCATAGTCAGATGGTCAACATGAAATTTTCTTCCACCAAATGAATTGCTGAGCGTTTAAAACACACTATACCAGTTTTTGCCCCATATAATTTAAACTTTAAAATATTATTTCCATGTTTTCAAAAAAAAAAAACGAAAAATGCCCAAGGTGTAAAGTATCTTTCTCCACTACGGAGTACAAGTTTTTATAAATCTTTCTCTATTGCGGAGTATAAGTTTTTATAAATCTTTCTCTATTGCGGAGTACAAGTTTTTACTACGTTTTAATTAACTCGCTTTCTTGTTTGGTCCAGTACAAATCTTGCAATCGATTTTTAACTAACTTCCCGACTAGCTAGACATTTGAAACTTTTAGAATAGCTCAGAACACGATAACAATGCATTCTTTTAATACTTTTAGCCATCTTTAAGCAGAAAACCCCACAAGGGAGCGCTTCGATCGAATTTAATGCTTGCACTTTTGAGTAACGGCATTTGACGATTTTGAAAACAGAATACATGTGAATTTAGTTTGTTTACAAAAATATTGACCGAAAAACTAAAAAAAATTATAAAAGTTAGCAGTTTATAAAGTCTGTGGATAGTGGAAACGACTAAAAAGTGATTAAAATTAAATAAAAGAAAGTGAAAAAGAATAATTAAGTGAAGGTTTGTGCAATTAAGAGAGAAAAGGAGAGAAATAAAAATAAATACCATTTTCAAGACAAAATTACCTTGGTGAATTACTATAGCTGAAAACATTTTCATTAAAAAGTGAAATTTTTAGAAAAAAGTAGTACAGGCAATTTAGATAGTAATTTCTTTTTCTGAAAACTTTTATAACTATTAAGTGAAAAATAATTAATTAGGAAAATATTAAAATTGTGATTTGGCGTAATAAGAGGTCTTTCCAATAAATTTGGAGCAGTCAAACTCTTCGATGCGCAGTCCTTCCAAGGTTCTAACTCGGCTTAATGCGACATAAGCTTGTACTTCGGCGAAGAGTTTTTTTCCGAGGTACAGAACTGCGTGGTTCACGGTACATCCTTGCATTTTGTGCACAGTGCAGGTCGATCGTTTTCTTTCAAGTTGATGCGATAATTCATGAAAAATTTTTAAAAAAAGTATTTATTAATGCATAGAATTGTCAAGTTTATATACACTGGTGTAAGAAATTAAGAAAATTTGCGGAATACAGCATATTTCTCAGTCTGGTGTCAACCTGACATGGGACCCCAAGAGTTTAGTTCAGTTCCCAAGCATTGTTGGTCCTCATTTTATCGACCTACTCAAGGGATGAAAGGCTGAGTCGACCTTGCCCAGTCGCAGGGTACAACCCTGGACCTGTGGGGTGGCAGCTTAACGCTATTAATTTTATTTTATATACGCGTATAAAACATAATACGCCCTTATTGATGTTAAGGATGCTGTGTATTAACCTTCAGGATTTAGTAACCTCAATGCTAACCTATGAAGAAAATTTCTCTATTTACAGCTACAGAAATGCTGAACTATTCTGCACCTATAGCAACAGGATCCATTTTGAAAATTTCGTCTACCAACTGAATTGATTAGCGTTTAAAACACACTGTATCAGATTTTTTTCCCATATAATTTAAATTTTAAAATATTATTTGCACTTTTTCAAAAAACAAGAAATTCTCCAAGGTGCAAAATTTCTTTTTCTATTACGGAGTACAAGTTTTTTTTAAAAATCTTTTAATAAAGGTTCCAAGTGTTGTCGGCAACCCTTGGACAAATTTTCTCCATAGATTAATATTGAGGTGAATAAATCCAATAGGGTTAGTATACAGCAACCATAATAGTCCCCAATCCAATGCCCTGAAACCATACAGAAAATAAGGACAAATAACAATTAACTTTTGTCTTTATGGGAAAAAAAATACTTTTTGAAAGACAAAATCATGTTTTAATCTCTCTAAACACTTTATTCCTTCTTCAGTTTCCGTTTCAGTGAATTTTATATATAGAGCATGGGCATAAAAAATTTATTGGCAAAATTTATGGAGCCATAAAACGGTACCGAAAATAATGCTGACATCATGAACTTAAATGTAGAGTAATATCCAGCATTAAGTAAATGATACGAAAAACCTGTTATCAACAGAAATTTTAAAAAAGGTGTTGGGGAGGCAAAGAAACTGCATACGTATTTTGTCTATACGAAGGGAAAACATACTAAGGAAATAGAAAAAATAAATTCGGAAAAGTATAATGCCTCCCTTCAGCTGAAACTGGAAAATCGCAGGAACTACAAATATTTTTTTTAAAGTATTTCCCCCAATTGCTTAGGGATTAGAAGTTTAGACAATAGCCCAGTTGTCTAGATATTTCATATATAAAATACTCAATAAAGCTTTTAAAAGGAGGGGGATGCTTAAATTTCTCATTATTGCAAAATTCAAAGAAAACTCATAATGCGTCCATTTTATGGGTTTGAAGTAGATATTGTATTGTAACATAAACTCTAAATTCATAAAAAAGCATTAAATTGGGACAAAATTACCTTGGTGAATTACTATAGCTGAAAACATTTTCATTAAAAAGTGAAATTTTTAGAAAAAAAGTAGTAGAGGCAATTTAGATAGTAATTTCTTTTTTCTGAAAACTTTTATAACTATTTTTTTCGTAGTCGATCTTCATCTCTGTTTTAAAAGTTTCGAATCATCACTGGCTGAAAATCAGTATAGTTTTTCGACTTTCCATAAATTAACTAGAATTTATTTAGCGTTGAGGATTTTATTTCAAAGCAAAACGGTAAAACATTTATATGTATAATCTTTTTAATAGTTATTTTCTTTTCCATTACCATATGGCAGTCAACTTTTTTGAATCCTTAAAAAAATGTGGAGCATTTAATCAGTTTATGATATTATATAATTGTTATTAGATTATGTACTTTGTACGTCATTATATATTAGTTAATGTTATAAGTTTTTTATTTGGAAAAAACTAGAAAGAATTCATTCATTATTGATAGAACAATGCTTGCTAATTATTATCAACTGATGTTGAAGTTTTAAATGATAGAAAGAGGTTTGATGATATCTATTATTTGAACAGAGCTCCCTTTTCTTTTTCCTTAATTTTTTTCAACCTCAGGTGGTACTTCAGTAAGAAAAACAATGGGTTTATTGTTTCTTTTCATCCGATAACCTCATTATTTCTGATGCCTGCTGAACACATTCTAAGACCTCTCACGGAGATATCCTAAGATTATGAGGTTTATAAAATAATAAAGTTCGTCAATAAATAAATCATCTGAAAGTATATTATCAGTAATTAAGTGACTAATTAATATTTAATGTCTGTTATTTTTATGACAGACACCGGGAGAATCAGAACTCAAACTTTCTTCATTAATTATCCTCGAACAAAGCAGATCATATTGAGCACATTGTCATCCACCCCAGTTTTGTTACAACTCTCATTCATAAAATATTTAGAGTCGTTTTATGGGCCATATTTAAATAAATACGTGTATAATTTTTATTTTAAGTTTATAAGTTACACATTCAAAGTGTTATATTTCAAGTTAATCTAGTTTCATTACAACTCTCGCACATAAAGTATTTAGTGTTGTTTTATGTGACATATTTAAATGAACTCGTATAATTTTCATTTTAAATTTATATATACATTGAAAATGTCACATTGTTACATTTTTAGTTAATCTAGTTTCATAACAACTCTCTTACATAAAATATTTCGTGTTGTTTTATGTGACATATTTAAATGAACACGTAGAATTTTTATTTTAAATTTATGTATACAATCAAAATGTCACATTTTGAGTTAATCTACTTTCATAACAACTCTCTTACATAAAATATTTAGTGTTGTTTTATGCGACATATTTAAATGAACTCGTGTATCCTTTCTTTTAAATTTATACATACACTCAAAGTGTTACATTTTAAGTTAATCCAGTTAAATTATAACTCTCACACATAAAATATTTAGTGTGACATATTTAAATGAACACTATCAGTTTCATTTTAAATTTATATATACACTCAAAATATTACATTTTGAGTTAATCTAGTTTCATTACAACTCACGTATATAAAATATGGAAAGTCGTTTTATGCGATATATTTAGATAAACATGCGGTTCATTTTGACATTGATTCATATTGACATTGAATGTGATATGTTTAAATGAACTCATATGATTTTCATTTTTAATTTATATATACGCACAAAATATTACATTTTGAGTTTATCTAGTTTCATTACAATTCTATTATATAAAATATGTAAAGTTGTTTTCTGTGACATATTTAAATAAACGCGTGGTTCATTTTTATTTTTATTTTACGAGTTTTTATTTTACGAGTTATACCCTAAAAGCATTACCTTTTAAGTTAATCTAGTTTATTACAACTCTTTAACATAAAGTATTTAAGTTGATTTATGTGATATATTCTCCAACTAGTATAACATAAATACGGGTATCAGTTTTATTTTAAATTAATAAGTAATGCATTCAAGGTATTGCATTTTAAGTTAATCCATACATGTAAGTCAGGATGATATGATCTGTCATAAATACCTCAAAAATAGTAGTATGGCGGAAAGAATATGTGTTGAGTATTTATAATTTTCTAAAGATTCAAACTTCTTTAAAATATAATTGCCAACTTAAATATCAAACCCATAACTTTCTATCATCCATGAAATACGTATTACAATTGCAAAAACTATTTTCCGATTAAACGGCATTTTGTTCACTGAAAAAGATGCTTGGAGAGATGACTCAGAGCCCTTTTACTAACATTTCCATCTATGCTTTGAATAACAATTGGCTAGCTTGGTAACATCTTGTTTACCGTAAAATCAAATAAGAATAAGAATACCTACTGATTCATCTTTCAGGGGCTTAGTCTAGCCCTACAGCACTTTAACTGCAGTAAAAAAACCACTAGAAATTCTGTATATTTGCTAGAAACAACACATTTAAGGAAAATTGACTAGTTGGTATAGAAAAATATCTATATCACACTGAGAAGCACTGTCGTTTAAGAACCATTAGTTTTATTTTAGAACAGCTAAGTACCAAAATTACTACCTAAATATATAATTGATTAGTCTTAAACATCAAATAGTGTTGCTATCTGATGTTTTTCAATCGATTTGAAACATCAAATAGTGTTGCTATTAACTATTTATTTATTAACACAATTGTTAATAAATAAATAGTTATATTCTCCATGCAGGAAAAATCTGGATTACAGATGCATGCAATTTAAGCACGAATAATGATAACGTTGGGAACTACTGCAAAACGCGCTTTTCATTTCAATTTCTCTCAGCTTTTCCATTTATTTCTAAAATTATGCCTTTAAGTACTAATTCCAGGTGCAAAATGCTTCAGGATGCAAACTACCTCGATTCTGTATATTTCTGAAACTGTAACAATGCATCCATGGGTTCAACTTCACCTATTAACGAGCATGTTTGAGTTATCTTCACAAAATGTGTGGGTATGGCTTTCATTTTCATTCTCTTTGACTTCTTCCAACACATCGAAGTGAGTTCATAGGTGGCTTAGTGTACAATCATTGTAACTCAATTATCAGCTTGTCTTGAGTAAATAACATTCACAGAAGTCTTTTAAACTCTTCTAGCTGATGTGCAAGCATTGCATTTCCAAACAATGCGAAACATAGTATAAAGTAGTTGTAGCCCTGGCATTATTGGAATGAATTTTAGCTTCATTAATTTTACAATTGAATTTTATCAAAACCCCTTAGACGTGAACCTAAACGTATTTGAGTTATACGCAATTAATATAATTGGTTAATTTTCATTTGCTTGTAAACATGTTATCTTCAAAAATGCCTTCAGTTACGACTTTAGAGTCAAGGGTCAGCTTTTCAATCCATCTCCAACTAAGTGGACTACATAAAAAATAACGGATTTACATTGACATAAAGTTGTTAGGAATGAGTCGTTAAATTTTAATCATTAAGTCTTTTGTTTCAGCATTCAGGCAGACTCATCATTTACGAAATTAGATATTAATTAAATAACCATATAGTGGTTTACAGAATTAAAGTTTAGTCCAAAGATGTATTTATTGTAACCAAAGAGAGTAATTTTATCTTTAAATATGCCAAGCCTTATATTTTATTAGGAATAATAATTTTTACATTTGAATGACGTCCTGATGTCAAAAAGAAAATTACTAAAATATGTTACTTAATATACGGTTATTTAATTTATTTTGCATTAAAAAGGACGTTATACAAAAATCTAGGCCATTTATGGCCTCGAGTAATACCTCCGTAATTCTTTTTCTCTCAAACCATGCATCACTAGAGTATAGTTGGCAAGAAAAAGGCCCTAAACAGGAGTTTCCAAAGGGAATTTATTTAAATTTATGCTATAATTTTTAAAGTGACATCACATCTTGTCATAAAATGTACATTTATTTTTTGAATAATTCATATGCTTTGTTAAAGAGATTTTCTCCTTTTTTAAAATCATAGAGATAATTTTAACGAGAAAAAAGTTTTTGTTCCGGATTTTTATGCACGATTTTTATGATACAATTTTACGGAAAGCGAATAAATTAACTACAGTTCTATAGATAAGGTTCTACAATGTAGGTTTGTTCATGATATTGATAACGCAATTTTATTGGAATTTGACTTATCTTGTTGTATCTTTTATATTCCTAATTCTTAAATATGATATGGTCATTTTGCTCAAAATGAATAAAATTCCCAGCAATCATAATTGTTAAATCAGTGCAGTGGTATTTTTATTAAAAAGTAGTAATCAACAAATTACTCTAATTAATGAATTTTTCTCGTTCCATTTGGAAAGACTAAACATTATGCAAAATAATTGTTGAGTGAATAATTTAAGTAAAAAATTCCTTGTTTTTCCAGACTTTGATTAAAATACAGAAATCATCATGTAAAATATTGTTCATTTCAAAAGAAATTTTACTGGTTCCTTATAATATACACATAGAATCAGGTAAAGAATCCTCTTTTAAACGGAATTTTGATTTCTTAATAAAATGCGAAGAACATCATGTTAAATAATTATCAAATATTAACGTTAACCAAACAGCCCTTTTTTCTGGTTACTATTAACGGTTTTATTCGTGTTACGATTGAAATACATTGAACATGATAAATTTTTTAAAAATCTTTCTCTTACCATATGTTTTGACGGATTTAATAAGTATCGACATTTTTCATGAAATGGGTTAGAGAAACCTGACCACCAGTTACTTATTAGTAAAATGTAAATCAGCAACAAATTTGGTATGATTGAAATGCAGAAAATTCAGAGAAAAATAAATTGATAAATCAGTAAAAAAGTATCTTCATTAAGTTATTGAATCGTTGGTGTATTAAGATATTTTAATGCTCTTTAAAGTGGATAATCATGCAATAGGAAATAAAATTGAAACTGTTCATTTGTAACTGGGAAATCGAAGAAAAAAATAGAAATAGAAGTTCTCCATTTAATTTTCCTTCCACAGTGAACGTTATGCCACGTGATCAATTCAAGAACACAACAATAGTGAATGTTATTAATTGAATATAAAATTTTATTAAATTAAATTTTAAAAATTACTTTACCATCGAAGGTCTATTTATGATATAATATCTTCCGAAGGTTTTATAAATTTTCTTTCCGAGTATTACTGCAGCAAACTCGATTCAAAGAATTTGACAATCCCTCGACATTCTTCAAATCAATTATCTACATTGCATTTTATTTAGTTCAAACTTTTCTGTTACAGGATGATTTGTTGCATCAAATTAATGCAATTCTTGAATTTACCCAAGTTGTGTCATCCTAGTATCACACGAAGTAATCCTTTAACGCTCTCGATAAGTGTACTTCCCTCCTGTCTCAAGATGTCTCCCCGTAATCCTTGTTTTCGTGTAGAGGCTTATTTCAATTGTCCCTAGAGTAGGGGATTAGGTTCCCCCTTCCATATTGAAAAGCAATGATATTTATGAGTTATATACGGTCAGATCAAAAGTATTGACCTACACGTTGTTTACGTTCTCCACTTGGGTCATATTCTGAAATTTTTGAGTTCGATATTAATTCTTCATTACATATTACCATTCTTGTAGTATGCACAAAGAATTCCGGCGGGAGGGGCCATTATCTATTTTATAAACTATACTGGCGGCATTTCATTACATTCTGTTTGGTCAGAAGGGTAATGTCAAGCACAAATGAACTAAAGAGCAAGTGTATTAATTTCGTAGCTATGAATTTTATAGACGGTAGCTTTAGAACGTCAGAGTTGTCTCAAACGTTCTACGTTTTAATACCATTCTCGTAGTTAGTAACTATATTCAAGTGATGATAGGAGGTTTTCCTCTTTTTTTCTTTATGCTTGTAAAATTAAGCAAATGGTAACCTCTAGATGGCTTTGTGTTTTCGCCACAAATTGAATATTGCTCTACATTCAACAACGATGGAAAAAGGATGGGTACATCTTTCATCAAAACATAAATATGCTCGTATAAATTTGACATAAGATACTTAAATAAATTTCTATACAGTACACATAAAGATAATTTAAATTCGTATTCAAACCCCGAGGAAAATTCCAAACCTTCTGGTGTCTATTACAGGTACAAAAAATTTGTTAATATTTTTTTTCAGTTATAAGGCACTATTAATACTCAAAATATAAAACGAAAATCCATGTTATTTTAATATGGAATAGCAATATTTTTTACTGTTAAAGATAAATATTTTACTATCAGGAATGTTTTGACTCAAATTCAATATTTTTAACAATGCAATTCTGCAAAGTATTCTGCTCTTCTATTGACTTAATGCTCCATAGGTATAAAATTACATTATGATAAAGTTTGATTTCATTTTATTTTTTTATAAAATCAATGTTAGTATCCTCCATATCCAACAATGAAACTCCCTAAGGGTGTTAAAGTGCATTGACAATTTTCTGTATATTTTCAGAAATACCATTTATTTGAATACTACTTATATACATTTTTTACATTTTTATGTCCAAGAGGAAAACTTTCAGCTGAAAGTCTTAAGGTATAATATTGTTAAAACTACAAAATCTTAAAATTCATTAAAACTTTGTAGAAAAGGAACAGGAAGGAATGTTTTAAAAGCGTCGCTTTATTTATTAGAATAAGCTTTCCAAAAGCTGTTAGAAGCGAACGCATTTGCGTTTCACTAAGTAAATGATAATGCACAGAAAGAGAATTGTTTATTAGGTGTTTTATTGAGTTACATTAGAACTGAACTTGAGAAAAACGTATTTATTATTGATAAATCCACTACAAAAGCCATTTCTACCATAGGCATAAAATAAACATGTTCGATCTTCTTAAATATAAAAAGACTGATGTAATCAGGAATAAAATTCTTAAAAAGTCCCCCATTAAAGTATTACATAATTTAATTTTTTTACTGATTTGTAATAATTTTAATATTGAAAGGGAATTGAATAAAAACCCTTTTTCTGGGAGTGGATTAAATTTATTATATTTTGTTCCTTTAAATATATATACTCCAAGTACAATGTACTTTCATAGCTGCATGAAAGTGGTTTACTTATAATTTTGGATATGTACCTTCAGAGGTAAAAAGTAATCGAAATATTATCTGTGCAAAGTAGGGATAACTTTTATCACGGACCATTCAATATTTATTTTTCGCCAATAGTTAACGCAGAATTCTCGGAACTTTAACGTTGATGAAAGTGTCTCTGAACGTGAGGGAGAAAAAAGGATTTTTAGTCTTATTTTGATTCTTTGCCTTGTGCTCATACGTATTTATTTGTAAATGAAAAATAGAGAAAACTAGTAATAAAAGTTATAAAATTGTTTTTATAAAAGCTTACATCATAAAACATATAAAGTAAACGGCTCACGAAAATGAAAAAAGTGTAAGTTAGGACTAGTGCAACTAAACTCGTTCATCTGTTATAGAGTCCATTTTCAGTTTTCCTACTGATTCTTGTTGCACCACTTTGCGGAAAAACGGGGAACACAAGTTAATAGCTTCTTACCGTAAGGGAAAGGGACCACTTTTGAGTTATCGTGATTTAAAAGAAGAGGGGTGTGTGGATTTCAATGTTTGCAACTTTTTCTGTGGAAAAATATACAGGCGACGCTCTGAAATCTGGTGCTCAGCTCTTTCGAATTCCACAATTCATATATATGGATGATTACGCGAGCCCTCATCGATTTCAGCTAGTCCACGATTTTTATCAAACAGAGGATATCTGGTAAATTCAAAGGCCATCAAAGTCTACAGTTGTGAATATCATTTAGCATGTTTAGACTTTAAAGGCGAATTTTCTCCCGTCAAACTCTACCTAGAATAATTCCAAATCTACATGCAGCTCTTTTGCAAGAGTAGGAATGGATGCCTACACAGCTCATGAAAAACCTCAAAGAGTCTCTCAACAGCAATATTGGCATCGTGTATTTAGTACTTGATAGTAATTTCTGCATGCAAAACATCAGGCAAATAATGAAGCATCATTATATCTGTGTTATTCAACAAAAACAGATATAATATGTCATGTTGAATGGTTTCATGGATAGGTACAGTACATAATTAAAATTCTTCAAATTCTAAAATGCTAGTTTGCTGAATTGACGGCATTGTAAAACTTTTTTTTAAAGTATTTAATCTAATGAAAACATATTCATAAGTCAAATAAGAATCCCTCTTTATATGAAAAAAAATAACTGTCTCTTCCTTCTGAGCATTGATTTAAAACAAAGAGTTCTGTCTTGAATTTCCATATGCATTATCTGAAACAAAGCTATATACGTCTGTCTGCTATAAACAGTTTCGTTTTAAACTAAGACTCTGTTTGCTTTATCACATCTTTCATGAGCAGCAGTCATTTTGCATTTAAACTGTTCCATCTCAGTAACTTTAGCTCCATATCCTCAATATAATGTTACTCTGTATTTTTCACTTTAAAATTACATGTCAAGTATTTTTAAGACATTATACTTGAGAGCTCATTCAGCCTCGAAGCACAGCCAGCTGTCAGGTATGCAACAGATATTCATGATAAAATTCTTTGAGAGAAAAATAAAACAAACTTTCCATCTAGAACTTTTTTCTCAACATTTACTTTCAAGTAATCTCAGGCATAAAGTTATATGCTAAGGATAACATCTTTCAAATTAAAACTCTTTATGTAGTAGGAAATAGAGGACAAAAATTTTTCCGTCTGACATTCAAGATCATATTATATAATTAGATATCAATCAAATAAACATGAACGTTGAAATATAATTAAATACAATGCCTGCTTTGTGTGATACTTATACTTTATTTCAAACTCAATTTTATGTTTTAAACATTATTTAAGGGTGTCCAGGACACAAAATTCTTCAAATTCTCGAAAAAAATTCACTGCATTAAAACATTTTGTGTTCTTTTTAAACTTAAAATGATGTTTAAATCATGTATATTAATTGTACAGGAGATATTATTATTTTTTTGCAACATTCTAATAGCACCCAATCTTTGTTTAAACCTGTAAATGCGTTCTTCTGCTCGATGAGTATTTTTACCATTTCTCGACTTTAAGTCAAGAACCGTTAAAGATAAATAGTTGAAACTCGGAACATGTTTTTTTCTGTTATTTTGCTTTTATTTTAATTCAGAAAATTTGAAAAAATATTTACTTTCGAAAATATGATTTTTTAAAATTATGTTAAATAATTTCTTTTTAAATTTTTACTCTAAATAATTTTAATTTTTTTAAATTAATATTTTTAAAAATACTGAATCAAAATTAAAATTTATATATTTCTGTTTAATTAAATGAAAAAAAAATTGAAATTCGACAAATAATATTTCGGGTTATAACGATCTTTAAATTACCCCACTTTTTTAAAAATATTTAAATTTTAAAATGTTTTAAAAACTTTATGAGAAGTTGTATGATGTGATTTTGTTTACAAATTATACGGTTAATCATTACGAAAAAATTCAAAATTTTAACTCAATAAATAAAAAAAATTAATGTGCCACCGACCCCCTTAAGAAACAAATATATTATCATCCTGTCAATGAACCAACCACCGGAAATTTATGCCGATTTTGTGAATCCTTTGACAGAAGTTTTCTACTCATAAATACAATTTACTAAAATGTTAACAAGACTTTGAGTTTCATAAATCCAATATCGATAAGGCCATTGTTCTTTAAGGAAGATAGACATTTCAGAATTTTGTGTAGTTGTGTTCTTTTTAAATTTTTACTCTAAATAATTTTAATTTTTTTAAATTAATATTTTTAAAAATACTGAATCAAAATTAAAATTTATATATTTCTGTTTAATTAAATGAAAAAAAAATTGAAATTCGACAAATAATATTTCGGGTTATAACGATCTTTAAATTACCCCACTTTTTTAAAAATATTTAAATTTTAAAATGTTTTAAAAACTTTATGAGAAGTTGTATGATGTGATTTTGTTTACAAATTATACGGTTAATCATTACGAAAAAATTCAAAATTTTAACTCAATAAATAAAAAAAATTAATGTGCCACCGACCCCCTTAAGAAACAAATATATTATCATCCTGTCAATGAACCAACCACCGGAAATTTATGCCGATTTTGTGAATCCTTTGACAGAAGTTTTCTACTCATAAATACAATTTACTAAAATGTTAACAAGACTTTGAGTTTCATAAATCCAATATCGATAAGGCCATTGTTCTTTAAGGAAGATAGACATTTCAGAATTTTGTGTAGTTAGATACTGAAATAACATTGCGAACAGTAATTTCGATCACAATCACTCTGATTGATTTATTAGAAGCAAGAAGCAAATAAGAGTAATTGAGATCGGAGTAATGACTCTCAGTAACCTAATAAGTAACTTTCAATAAGGGTATGTATCAAGGCTGTTTTTGAAAAGAATATCTCGACCGATTACTTATTCACTCTCAAACACTGAAATATCGCTTCTCTTTACAACAACGGTTAACGTTGAAAAACTCTTACAATTATCGAGTGTGTGATCGGCATTTAACCACTTCTTTGTAAATTGTACCGTGACAGTTAAACTCATTTGCAAAAGTTTTATCTTTGAATTCCTAAAATAATTTAGAATGAAATTCAGACCTTAAATTAAAGTGACAATTTATATTGTGAATTGTCAATAACCAAAATCACAGACCAACTCCATGCATGGTTTCCTTTTCAAAGATCCAACAATCTACAGAAACTTTCTGTTTTGTGTCGTATGAACGAACTCTAAGTCAAAAGTATGGCTTCAACAGAAATAAAAGTGTGCTGTGGAGTTAAAAATAAATGTAATTTGTTGGGATGTCTCTTCTACAATGATGCCTAAGAGAAAATACTTTTTCTTAGACTGATCTGATTCGATTAGTGCCGAGCACGCTTATTCACACAAAAATATTACAAATGTAGATTTATCTTCATAAGAGGCGCAATGGTAGATTTGTTTATCTTTTGCTTCGTTATATTGTTAAATGTGAATATGAACCTTCAAAATGTGCTCTGCGCCAAAGAGAGATTATTTTTCTAGGCAAGAACTATATATGAAGCTAGAAATAGAGCGGAATCAAGCCTACTTTATATGTGTATTACTGTACATAAGTCAATATTATGATCAATAACTTGTTTGAAAAGATTCAAAAACAACTAAACCTCCTCTGAAAATAAAACCTTACTGTGATGGAAAAATTCGTCAGTCATATGTTGTTTTAGATGTCATGAATTTAAAGTTCCAAGATGGAGTCCTGTGGGATTTCTTGCCAACTGCGGCAGGGCATTATCTTGTTGAAAAGTAGGTCCGGGGTCACGCAAGAGGAACGGTAGCAAAACGGATGACAGAATGTCGTCTACATACCGCTGTTCTGTGGGTGTGTCACTAATGACTACCATGGTCCAGCTATCATAGGAAATTGCACTCCATATCATAACGCCCTGTTGTGGACCTGTGTGACGTGCGATAGTAAGGTCAGGATCCCCATGCTGCCCTGGACTTCATCAGACATGTCTTCAGGTGGTCGTCAGGATACAGTTAGAAATAGAACTCGTCACTAAAGACTATGCATCCCCAGTCAGTTCAGTTCCAAGTTGATCGAGTTAAGCATCACTGTAATAGGACTTGAAGGTCTAGAGGCGAGAGGGGTATGTGGTGTGACGGTAGGCGCGAGCATGGATTCCGCTCTTTCAGTCTTCTGTCAATGGTCATGTTGGACATGTATGTGAGGCTCACACGCAGCATGGATGAGAACGATAAATCCGATGTTATGACAGCTGATCTGACAATCGTTCTGTCTTCCCGTTCTGTTGTGTTTGTAGGTCGAACGCTGCCGTCCTGATGCTTAAAAATCTGCCGCTGATGACCCACTCATGCTAGCGTCGTCTAATCGCTGTATCGCTTCGACCCAGGTGTCGAGTGATTCTTCAATTTGCAGACCCAGCTTCTTTCAATCCGATGACACAACCTCTTTCAAACTCTGAAATAAGCTAGTAAAATATCCGATTGTATTTCGATTGCGGATATCTACGTAAGATATCCGTAATCTTCTTTTTATCAATTTTATGTATCATTGTCTTTACCACCTTATATATCACCATTTTTTATCACTTTACATATCATCTTTCTATATTATTACCTTGTATGTATCATCATTTTATCACGTTTACACATAATTTTTATCATCCCTTTTATTCAGTTTTTCGCGATTACGCGTTTTTGTATTTATTAGTGTTGATTATAAATCCGTTACTTCACCGTTGGTTCGAGCGTGGCAACTCTTTATATACTCTCTTTTGGCTCTAGTCTTGTGTTTGGAGCTTTATGTCCTATTCTGGACATTGCGCGATAAAACACCAACCAACCAACCAACCAACCAACTATCCGCAATCGAAAGGCGGTAGAAATTTTTAACATCAGATCGAGAATAGTTCCTTATATACACCTGCTGCATGTGCAGTTCTAATGTGCTAGAGCTCCGCTATTCACTCGTTGGCAACCAAATTTTAATCATTTATATGTTTCGTCGAAATATCTTTACATACGAAATTTCATTACAATCGGGTAACCCCTTTAGTGCATCCATTTTTTTTGTTATAGAGTGTATTTCTGGATTAAAAACACAAAATATAATCTAAAATTATATTCTCAGAAATCGCATTCAAATTATGAAAATTAAATTAGTATCATAATTTAAATTGCTTTCAATGACCATAAAATATATAAATCAAACTGAAAACACAGTATCTAATATGTATTTTATGTACTCATACTTTCTATTAAGTTCCAAAATAGCTTTAAGATTATTTTATCATTTTACTCGAATCCTGGGAAATAATATGATTTATGAAACGGTTAAAACTTTTACAGATGTCAGTGAAATATTAGTCTACTTGGTAAACTGTTATTTATTTTAAAATATGGCTGAAAACCTTTATAAAATACTTACAACGCGTAAGGAAATCGCATGCCAGTCGTAAATTTTTATTGTTGGATATTTCTGTTCTAATTTATGGTCAAAGTCTGTTATAGCTACAGCAGCAGTATAAAAGAAATATTTTGTTCTTTAAAATATGGAACGAAAAAAAATTGGGACTGTTTACTTGTCCAATATTGTGAAATTTTTCTCAATTTTTTTTTTCATTTCAAAACACTTTCAAAGTATCTAAATGTGTAAAGTTGATTTCCTGAATGATTTCAGTTTATTGGCAATAATGTTGACTGAAACGTAAACTTGCCGGTGAACCGGTATTCGGAGATTATGAAAAACGAATCTCATTTTAAAAATAATTCCAAAATAAAATCTTATTTTGAGATAACTTTAAGGAGTATTTCAAACCATTTGTGTTTTTCATAATTCAAGAATATTAATTAACCGTTCTTGGCAATTTTTAGAAGTATCATCTATGAATTCCTCAAAAACTATTCTTGACGAACCTGGTTTAAGTTTATTTACCATCGTTAAATTTTGTCATCAACATTATAACCATAATTAATCAACTTGCTTTATTTTCCTCTATTAAGAGATACACTGACCCACATTCCCGAGTAAGGGGGGAGGACAATATTGCTCCTAATATTAACTGAAAACTATACCAGATCGTAACTAGTTCGTCAAATGTTATAAAAATTGAAGGAAGTATTTCAGTGCATTCGTTCTATTCATAATTCAAGAATGAGAATTAATTATTAGTCATTATTTTCATAAGAACATTCTTCCTAATCATCAAAAATGTCTCATTATAACAATAGTTTGGGTCGATTTGTCATCTTAAAATATTGTCATAGCGATCATTATCTTAATTAAACAATTAACTTTCTTTTCATACAGCTGAAAGACACATTAACTCACGTATCCAAGTTAGCGTCAATTTTTGAAAGTGGAGGAATTTTTCTGTAAATAAAAATACATCATTCATTTGATAGATGGCATCAATAAAATTAAATATGAACCCATCTTTCGTTAAATAAACTGAACACTGAATAACATCATTAAAAATAATTAAAAGTAGCTTCATTTAAGTCTTGATTATAAAGAAATTGATCTTTTATTTTTTGTACCGATGTCAGATGTTCTGTATTTTTTATAAATATAGTGCTACTACTAGAAAAAAAATCTGAGATCTTTATTAGTATACTAGAATACCTGTAACCCCCGTTGGGCATTACTCACTCATCACTGCATATAAAGAACGCAAGCTAATTTCTGTGGTCAGATGTCAGAATATTATAAGAAATTTACGTGACAGTTATTCTAAGATTCAATATGTCGTGCAAAATCAGTAATTTGTTTTACATCAGCAAATGTGGTACCAATGTTTAAGAAAAATAGTTACAGTAGTTGCAGTAAATAGAAAATATCGGCGAACGAGAATCCGGAATGTGAAAAACTCTATTTTTTAATGAAAAGTTTCTTATAACACTTTGTCATCTGAGCACAGATTTCTAAATAGTATCCAATTGAGGATAATTTTAAATATGACTCCATTTAATATATTAGTCTATTAGTGCTTCTGATGATTCAAGAACTGTATTATGTTAATCTCTCATTATTATAAAAAGTAAATTGTTTGAGCTTAAAAAAATAATTTTGTAGACATTAACATATTTTAATTTCTTCAAAAAATTTTCATTCTATTTCTTAGGCTGGGGTCCAAATTTCCAAGTCGACGCAATTTTCCGGGAAATAGTATAAATTTACACCAAATAAAAGGTTCCTCTTTCAGCTCACTGCAAAATGAAATTTGCAACAAACCCATCTTTCGTCTAGACTTATTGACGTCATATGTTGATGAAGTATTACTAAAATTACCCTCCGATTTAGATGCCCTATTTCTTCCACAGTCTGTCAACCTTATGATTTTCATTTATTTATTTTTTTGACGATTATCAATGCATAACGCCATTCCATTGCGCAAAGATTTGTGCATTACTTAAATGTTGGCAGATAGTGGCAAATTGGATCTTCAACCTTAAGGGAACAGCGAACTTGGAAGACTAGTAGTTATATTTACATTCACAGAGTATAATATTTAATTTACGAGTTGGCCGGAAAACAAAATTACTTATATTTTAACACGCATCTATGAAGAGAAGATTTCATGCCTTACATTAATGCCTTAGTTAACAAACTTACATTGCTTTAAGTTAACTTACATTGCTTTAAGTGTTTTAAATAGCATTAATGTAATTTTGAAAACTTCATACGTTTCATATATTCTAAATCAGGGGTCAGCAACACGGTGCCCGTGAAATAATTTTAAGCTGCCCGCCGTTCAGATTTTGAAAATTTTTAGATATTTGAACAACAAACGCTCGTACTTGTAATGAATAATTTTAGTAAAAAAAAATATTAAAAATCACAAAACAGTAAAAATAAAAAACTGAGCAGCCTGATTTCTCGACAGCGTCGTTCTGCCCTTGCTTCTATGATTAAGTACGATAAATGCATTAAAAGATAAATTGTCGCTCTTGAAATCGCATGTTAAGAAAGATAATTTATCACATTTCCCAAATTTGAAAATTATTGCGATGGAAATGCAAAATTATTTATTTTTTTCACGATTATCAATGCATAACGCCATTGATTATGCATTGATAATAATGAATTATCAATGTCAGTCATTACTTCATCAACATTTTTCAACACCTATTAGTTTGTCAAACATTTTGATTCTTTATTGGAATAATTTAATACCAAGAATTTATGCTTGTGAAAGTTTGTTTTCTAATATGAAATACTTAAAATCAAAGTAGCTATCAAGCCCCACTAACACTCACTTGGACCAAATCTTGAGAACTGGGAATTCAACTTATTGGAATAATTTAATACCAAGAATTTATGCTTGTGAATGTTTGTTTTCTAATATGAAATACTTAAAATAAAAGTAGCGATCAAGCCCCACTAACACTCACTTGGACCAAATCTTGAGAACTGGGAATTCAAATTATGTGCCACATTACAAAGAGTTGGCCGCAGATTTGCAATGTCAAATATTGCATTATCAGTTTCAAGATTATTTTGTTTGAAGTAAAATTTAAATTTATGTATTAAAAATTTATGTCGCATTAAAACTTTCATGTTATAATATTAACCCCCCTTCCTCCTCTTCACTCAGTGGTGCCCGCTGAACTCCCACATTTCTGAAATATACCCTCCTAGTTAAAAAGGTTTCCGATCCCTGTTTATAATGATCCGTATTCATTCTTTTTTCACATATTCGTTTCTTTCTCGTACTTAATACTATATTTTCAATATTGAGTAAACCTTAGAAAACACAAAATTTAATGCTAGAAATAGGTAGTTCAATGTGTTTTGTTATTTTTAAAAGCCAAACAGTGCTACTTAATGTTTGTTTTTATAATCGCAATGAATATCTACAGTAATTGCTAAGTCCTATTCAAACGCGTGTCTTTAAAATAAAAATTCCTATCTTACACGTCAAAAAAGATCTCACGGAATATTTTAAATAAAATTAATAACGTTATTTTTTTAAAATATTAAAATTTTAATAATATATTCAGCTAATTTTGACATGCTTGTTTAAGCTCACTACTCGTTGCATAATCAAGTATCAAATAAACTCATTAAAAGTCAACAAAATTATAATTTTTGAAGCCTACAACCCTTTTAAAATACCCGTAATTGCATGAAATTAATCCATTAAACAAAACTTATTTTATTTCGTTTCTTTTCATCCTAAGGATACCCATTTCTGTGAAACATGACGCTATTCTGTACTGATTTAATCATATAGAATTAACAGCAAGCAAACATATTGTTCTTCTTTTATATAAGTTCAAGATATTATTACAGCTCTAAAATTATTTAATGGTACTTACTTTCACATAAAGAATTCCCAAATTATTTAAGTTCACATCTGTCCTTCTAGCCCTTAAATTATACAAACAAAACACTACAAACAAAACACAAATAACGGTAAGTGTACTTATCTACTTTATTTAGGTGGAAAAATCGTTAATTTTGAATTCCTAAACATTTTTTTCCACAGTTTAAGCTAAGAATTGTACTCTTTTTACACATTTTTTATTACATAGCTTCAATACTTAAAAATAGAAAATTTAAATAAATGTAATAATAAAACTGGCATTATTTTCTACAGCTCGTTGTGTTTTCTATCAGATCTCTTGGTATTTTTAATAATATTTAATGGTATTATTCAATATTAAGACCAAGGCTAACCTTTTCTCCTCAAAAAATATTTTAATATGTTTTATGCTTAAAGCCTTTCAGAAATTTTACTTTTCAGTATAATGTTACACAGTTTGCAACGGAAACGTCTTTTTAATGTGAAGTTCATAAGACTGTAAGTGAAAACGAAAAAAGAATAATTTATGTACACGTAGTCAAATATTTTAATGTTACTTTTTCGAGGTATTTAAGAATGGTAACTGCCGTCGTACTGCATACCCTCTAAATCATAAACATTAAATCTCAGGATATGCTTTAGTAAACAGTTGGTTATTTACTGGTATTTCTTCTGAATTCTGAAATACGTACAAAGAGTAAAGAAGGAAAAAAAGTCAGGAAAAAGTGAAAGATATTTTCCTTTATGAAAGGTATTTTTTTTACGAAAATCTTGCAGCTT
Organism: Dolomedes plantarius; assembly: GCA_907164885.2. NCBI lineage: Eukaryota > Metazoa > Arthropoda > Arachnida > Araneae > Dolomedidae > Dolomedes > Dolomedes plantarius. The sequence continues at coordinate 73,155,722 of OU015497.1, forward strand.
GTGAGATTGCTTAAGAAACTTTTTTTCCTATATATAGGCACATGCAATATCGTTTTCCACTTTCTGTTAAACAGAAAAATGTATTTCTTTCTACCATAAATAACTATTCCGGAAAATAAGCAAATGTCGAACTAAACCCTGTGCTGATCTTACCGGCGAAATTGTATAAAGAAATAGTAGCGCGTGTTGTGTTTTATTCCCGTAATATATGGTAGCACAATCGTAATAATACTCTTTAAATGTCCATGTTCGTTTTTCATCCTTAGAAAGCGAAAAAGAAATGATGAGTGAATAGCCAAAGAAGCCCAAAAATTGTTCAATACACTTGATGTTTAAATATACGTTTTTTATTACTTTCGTGAAGGACAGCGATTTATTTCTTATTGAACCCATATTGCAATTCTAAAACAATGTCTGATAGATCAATAGTTCAAAAAGCAATCTTCAAAATTATTAGATTTTTAGCCCACTGCACTATAGGGACTCCATATACAAAATTTTTCATTTTTGTGGCGTTTAATACACAGATTGTTCGAGAAAGCGATCTAATAAATTTGGTGGGAAATATCTTGTTTATAAAGTGAATCGATTTATTCCGCATTGTTTCCCTAATGTTTGACATTTTACCAACAGATGACGTCAACTATTGTTTATCAGCTGCATTATTTGAATTTTATGTTATTTTGGTTGCTTCCCGTGTTACTCAGTTAAAAGAAAGTCCAATGAATTGTTGTTTAGGTTTGGTGACGACAGTATATTTACAGTATATTACGTAAGCATCTGACGTCATTATCAGTTAAAAGTCACTCAGGTATCATAAAATTATACAATGTGTTCAAAAACGTATCATTTTGTTCAACATTAAAATTTTTTAACTTCACTGTTTATCCCCGATTCTAGATAAATAGGAACCTATCTATTTATAAAACGATTTCAAATTAAAAGAAAATTATGTGTCCAGGAAAGAGCCTACGGTTGTATCTGGTAACAGAAATGATAATGTCAGGCAGTCTCTCTATAATTTGAAGCTCTTAAAGCAGTTATAATGCTGTGTTACAGGGATTCAATACAGCCAAAACACAAAATACCATTCAGTTGCAGTTATTAAAACAAACTGAATTTGGGAAATAAGAACTAACCAAAGCAAACAATAAAATTAAAACTTCACGGAGATTAACGTTAATTGTTAAGGTTATTGGCAACGAAGATTTATCATAGCTATCATTTATTCAATCATTTATCATTGTTAAAGTTATTTTTAACCTTAAAGGAATACTTGCACCGTTAAATAATGCTTTTGCATCCTCACCGGGGCTTTAACATCTCGATTAGAACATACGTTTCATTAATAATTGCGTTAATAACACCAAAAGGGAAAGTTTCTGTTTGGTTTTAGGATGATATACGACTTGCCTGTATTGCCTATACTTCACTGTGAAGAATTTTAGGTACTGAACCAGCCATTCCTTATTTCATAACGAAAAACAAGTCTTTAAGCACAATGACAAGACTTTCGTGAATTTAAAATTGCTGTATAGTATAATACGAAAACCTGCTTTCATTAATTTGAAATAGTGAACACGTAAATCGTTAAATCAAACCTAATTTCATTAAAATATGTAGTAACGAAACAAGGATAAAGAAAATAAAAAGGATGCACTGAAGCAGTTTTTGGTATAAAAGTGATAAATACAAAAACTAAAAACGTTTTCTCTAAGTATGAGAAACATCTTGGGTATTAAGCAAATATAAGAAGAAATATTATAATGTTTATTCATATAACATCTGTGGAGAGAATGTTTTTATAAAAATAAAACAGAGATACATATATAGCTTTAGCATTCTTTCTGTTTTTTTCTTGCGCTGTTTCGTATAAAAGAAAACAATATATTTACAAACAAATGAAAAATGAATATAACTCTAGAGCAGAAAATAGATGCTAGCAACAGATCTTTGGAGAAGATTATAAAAGCGAATCTATATTTTTCTCAGGTATTGTAGATTTATTTATTCATTATGTGCAAACAGGTTTTCATTTTATGAATCTGCCGTTGTTTTATGGACTATTAAGCTATCAAACTGTGGCCGCATTTTAGTATTTAGGTAATATCCCAAGTATATTTTTTTCCAAACTGAAAAGAACTGAACTGACTTTCATAAGATTGATTCCATAACTTATTTGCTCTTAAAGGTGGGGAATACGGACTCCATGGGACCAATATAAAAACATAGCGGCGTAAAAAATCTAACAGATATTTAATGCAGTTCAAAGTATATTTAGTTGTTAGAGTCAAAGATTTGGGGTTCCTATCCCGATATACTGCATTTTCTTTTTTTTAAAGCTTACTTGATAGACTATTGTTGCCATAATAAAATGATTGAAAATGATGAGCACATAAAAAGGTTATTTTGAAATAACATACAAAATCCTTTCAAATAACAAAACTGAAATTAGTATCGATATAGATAAATTAGTAGGAGATCCACTCTTTATTTCTATGGAGTATTGGAGATGTTAGCCAACTTTACAAAGACTTCATTAAAAGACTACACTATAGACAACATAGGAGATCATCGATATATTTTAAAAATATCTTTAACACAACTCTAGAGACTCTTCAGATGTCGTATTATTTAAAGACGAATTTCTTTAATACATGCATACACACACACACACACACACACACACACATACATATATATATATATATATATATATATATATATATATATATATATATATATATATATATGTATGTATGTAATGTAATGTATGTGTGTGTGTATGTGGGCTTTTAAAGCCACTAAGAGTTTTCAAATCGCCTAATGTGGTTCCAAAGTACCTAACTCATCACTCAGGCTCGCTTAGTCGCACTAACTTACATCTCCGTGATCAACACATTAATCAAACAAACATAAAGGACATTTTATCGTAACCCATAAAACAATGTAGGAGTTGTATACATTATTTGGATATGTCACACTTAATGACGCTGACAGTAAACAATGAGCAAATTTTAATTTTGTGAAAATAGACAAAACAATGGGGTTTTCTTTTTTCATGATTTTTATTGTTGATATCGAAACTATCATAATTACAGAACTCTCCTGGCTCATATGGAGTTAAATTATGACGTTCATATATTATCTCACTCTGTTGAGGGGGAGACTGTTTTATGTTAATGTTTATTGTTTGTATGTTTTTCAAAGACGAAGCAAATTTATCTCTTAAGAACAATTAGTTGAAATTATAATTATGCTTTCGTTTCCGGCGTAGGGCCTTACATGATGTGTTTGTATTGCAGCTTTTCTTGGCACATCAAAGAATTGCTCTTTTTAACTTTTTAAAAGAACACCATCGAGTTTAACTGCATTCCATGAATACAGAAAGTAATATTACAGCTCATACACATGTGTTTGTATAATTCTTTTAATCCATTTTCTTTTATCCCGACTTCCTGTATCTCTGTACAATAGGATCGTAAAAACAAGCTTAGCTGTGAAACCCAGATAATGCACTTAAAGTGACAAATTATAGCTTATTATCAATGGTAAGAATGGTGTGTGGAAGCTTCCGCTACAGAAAAACGAAAAAACGGTATCGCATTGTCAAATAAATAGTTCTACTCCCAGACTTCATTGAATTATTCTGATCTGACATGTTAGTTTTCTTGCAATCCATAAAGTGTCGAGTGGGTGTTCGTGGGTATATTTTTTTTCTCTCTCTGGAAAAATATGACAGTTCTGTAGATTCGTTACTTCCCGCCAGCAAAAGCAAGGGGTTCATCGAGTTTCTCTGCTGTGGTTGTATTCCGTGTGATATATCGATGAATAATCCATGCTACATTCTATACAGTTCGAATTATGTATTTTAAGTTAAAATTATTAATATTACTGGGGAGATGTTGGAAAATTAATATCATGTACGCTTCGACTTTGATAAAGCGGAATAATTCGCTAGCATAATTAGAACTTAAAAATAAATGCAACGAATAGGTTCGATGATATACGGAGACTTTTAATGTAAGTGATGATCATTAAGGGGACAGTGGACTTTCAAAATTGTGAAATTTGTCCAAAAATTCCATTTTTTTTATTTTACTGAATTGTGAAACTACGTACGAGTAGGAATGTGTTGCAAAAAGAATTTTTAATTTTTGTGATTACTTTCCTAGTTATAGGCATTTGTATTTGTAAACAAAGTTGCCTGAAATAGAGTTTCATTTGAATTTTGTTACTCATCATTGTACACGATACTGGTACAATTATGAGAAATGTTGAAAAGCTGAAATTTATTTATCTAATTCTATGGCTAATTGAAGTTCCATTGCATATATATACTATAAGGTGAGGGATATTTATTCGTTATGTAGTAATTTAATTTAGACATTATGTTGTTACTAATAGCAATAACTTTAAATGTGTTTTTCTCAAAACAAAAATTTTCATGTCATACGAATATTCAAACTGCTTCATGCGCATTCCTAATTATCGCGTTGCTTTGAAATTTTAGTTTTATATACTTAACTGTATATAAAATAAATCTTATTGTAATAAATTATGCTTTGTAACTCAGAATTTCTAAATTTAGTACTTGAAAAGATGATTTATAAGTATTTTGCGTAATAAAAAGGGTGTTTTCACTATTATTATTTTTTTTCTCTTTATATTTTTAT